>JAOVYW010049659.1:12609-15109 GCA_025775045.1 Hiodon tergisus
CCGGACCCTGTCAAATCACCCTGGACCCTGTCAGGACCTCCCGGACCCTGTCAAATCACCCTGGACCCTGTCAGGACCTCCCGGACCCTGTCAAATCACCCTGGACCCTGTCAGGACGTCCCGGACCCTGTCAGATCACCCTGGACCCTGTCAGGATGTCCCGGACCCTGTCAGGACGTCCCGGACCCTGTCAGGTAGCCATACCGGCCTTCATTTCAAAGTCATGGGATTCATATGGAGGAGTTTCTAATATCTGCCAGGTATTGCAAAAATTCATCATTTTTAGATTAAGTCCAAAAATGGCTCGCGACTAAGAGTTTTGGAGTGCAGTAATGAAAAATGTCTGAAAGTACTGAGCAAACTCTTCAGACGGTGCTTTGTCATGGCAAGCGAGCCACGTCACGTACGTTCCCGGGTCTTTTTATAGGCTGAACTGGGGGGGGGGTGACCACTTCCCTCAACGTCTCAAAATCACTGTGATGTAATTGCCCAGAATAGTTCAATAGCTTTCAATTGCAGTAAAATCTGAAACATATAGTGGTGGAATTGTGGACAAAGGGGAGGGGGGCGGGCCTTAATTGGGTAATTTTGTGATTATTACTGAGAATTAGGACCAGGTGCAGGGATTAATATGACCTCAAGGCTACTCGGGGAGAAACTGATTGAAGAGTTTTAAGCGGTCTCCAACAGATAGACAGGGAACAAAGCTTGAGGTTTCTTCTGTTTATCTGATTTTTTTTTTTGATATCTGATCTTATTGTGAATTGACAATTTAACTAACTGTAGAGTTATGGTCTAATGGTAGAATACAATGACTGATGTAATTATATAAACCTTTGTGACCAAGCATTATTTAGTGAAAAATACCTCACCAACTAATAGTTAGCAAGATGATTCAATTTAACAATTGACTATTTATTGGCTTGATGACAGGGAATAAGATGTTGCTTTTTCAATAATTACATGTGTATAATAATTTTTCATCAGAGCCGATATCATAGCTGGCATTTTCCCTAGCCAATATTGCGCTGCATCAATCACGGCCAAAGTAAAGTCTGCGAACGGGTTGGACTGATCAGAGATCAGCCTAGAGCCTCTATTTTTCATTGTGCTATTGCTTTTTCTGAATTGGATCAAGCTGTATAGGAGTTGTAAACAAGCAGGAGACAAGGGCCTCTGTTTCTCTCCTAATCAATTTATAATGCCTGGCGGTGACTTCCTGACCCAAAGAGGAAAACAGAAAAAAGGATTGCTGAACCGATCGCTCGGAGGAACAAGCCGGTCTTGATCAGACATTAATTAATGGAGTCTCCAGTCCCAAAGCTTTCCGTCGGATGGTTTGGATTTTTCCACTCCACCCGGGTACCGTGTCTGTTGCTTCTGTGCTCTGTCTGTTGAGTGTGGGCTCGGTGAACACCTGCGGCGATGGTAATCATCGGAAAACGGACCGGCCCTGTTTTAGGACGATGACGTCACTGTCACAAAGGCCTGTTCAGCCTGTGAAAGAGTGACGGGAGAAGTGAGAAGGGGGGGGGGGGGTTCATGCTCCTACAGAAGGTGACCCCCTCCACCCTTGGCCCCGTCGTGGAACAACGTGTGAACTCCTCCGTCGTCCTGCGATCACCTCCGCTGTCCCGCGTGGAAACGACCCGGTGGTAATTACGCCGGCCGGGCCAGCTGCTCTCTGTGTCTCGTTGATAAAGGGAGCCGTCTCCTCCGGAGTGGGGCTGAGACCAATCATCATGACAAGACCAGCGTGACAAAAACTGATCTGCGTAAACCACTCAATTAAGCGTGCCCTCCATTTGGCCACGCTCGTCCACTGAGAGAATCCACCAGCAGAGCAGCTCGTTCCAAATAGCAACTGATAAAAAAAAAAAAGTATTTGTGCTAAGCCGCAAACTTTTCTGAGTCATTGCTTTTTCGAGTGGGATTTAGTATTTAAAACCTGTATCTTCACGTAAGTGCGCAAGTGTGTTTTTTGAGTTCTTAAATGACAGGTCATACCAGGGCTGGCTGTACCGCGTTATACGGTGGGTAAGACCGTGGGACCCTGAGTTAATTCTAACCCTGAGGTTGCAGGTTTATCCACCAGTTTGAGGTCTGATGTTGAACTGTGAGAAGGGTGCCTCTTTAGTAATCATGCAACAATACAAAGACCCAAATTTACTGTGGGAGGCCCAATGTAAGTCCACTTGGTGATTAGGTGATGGTTGAGCTAATAAATAAGTGATGTCATTTCCCTCGGCTGTTGACAAACCACTGACCACTGCCACACCCTTACTCAGTCGGTCACTGTCCTGCATTTCCTCTACTGCCGCTGAACCAGTCAGTGGTGAAGAGAAGTGATTATCTCTCGACTCCCCTCGGGCACAAAACGCAAACGAGGACGCTCTGACCGATTCGCACGGTGATTTACTGCCGCTGAGGATGTGGGACGTGACATCACAGTATCTAACGCGATTCATGTCTTACAGACGGATCCCTCTCTCTCTCTCTC
>JAOVYW010049659.1:17609-37779 GCA_025775045.1 Hiodon tergisus
TGCTGTGACTGCATGTCTCCTGCCTGGGACTGCATGTCTCCTGCCTGGGACTGCATGTCTCCTGCCTGTGACTGCATGTCTCCTGCCTGGGACTGCAGAGAACGTAAAGACAGGAAGAGGTCAGGAGGGGAAAGGGAAGAAGAGAAAACAAAGGCTGTGAAGGAACCACTGGAGGACTGCTTTCCAAGCTCACATCCAAGATCACAACTGATATCGTTCCTGACTCAAACCGCCAGTCTCTGACTGCAGAGATATGGGAAATTCCAAATGTTCTTTTATCAGATATGTCAGGGGCAGAAGTCTTTGTGCAATGGCGGGTTTGCCTTCACTCTTCATGTGAATAAATAAATATCGTCTCGCCTTTCATGGCATTCTGTGCTGCACCAATACAGTTATCTACAGAAGAGACGTTTCCTTCCATGTAAGACCCTCTGGAAGCATCTTTTTGGTAGAACTACAAAGCGAAGACAAGGCAGGACCTGTACGTAACATGTTGAAAACTAAGAATTGGGGGGAAAAGAAGCCATTATGTAATGGGTTAAGGAGGATCATCTCAGTGGGAAAGCTCCTGATTGTACAGGACACATTAAGTGCACAATGTCAGATCGGGCTGATTTTTACAACCTCCCTGTAAGAGGGCGAACTCGAAGCATATTTCCTCAGACTAATAGGCGCGCGGCTCTCAGATTGCAGTGTTACCTTGGCGAACCACCCGTTATATAATCCCCAGCATTTTCCTTTCCGCCTGCATCATGCCAACAGCCTTTTGACGAGGCCCTTTCCGAAGCCTGTTCTGCAGGTGCAGCGCTGTTGACTTTGACTGTCACTGTCGACTGCGAGAGCCGTGACTGATGGAGTTGTCTGAGCTGTGCGCCGGAGTCTCCCGTGATGCATGGGGTGCCCGCATCTTGCCATCTGGAGGGCACCTTTGGGCTCTGTGCGGGGTCAAGGGTGGCTGAGGAGCGCCACGCTGATATTAAGATCGTTATTGACGACGGGCGCCATAGCTAACGGGGGGGGGGAATTGGAAATAAATAGCGTGTGAAAGGAGCACCTGCTCACGATGGCGTGTCTCTCGGCGGGGGAACGACCCGACTGGAAAGAAGAGCCACCCCTGCCCACCCTTACAACAGTCTCCCCGCGCCGTCTTCTCCCCTGGTCCGGCCCCTTTTCCCCGGTCCACCCAATCACAATCGTGGTCAAGGCCAAATGTGACTCCATTGGGCATGATTTATGTGCACCTGGTTTATCCCTAGGGGAAGTGTGGTTGGGGGTGTATGTGTGAGTGCTCCGGGAACGTTATCAGTACGGCGTGGATTCTACTGTACCTGTGTGTCAGAAAGAATCTAATTTAACCAAGGACCTTACCACTGTCCCTTGCATTAGCTGGTGGTGAAAACTTATATAACGCCGGTCTTATTTTGGCTCACCCCTTAAGCAAGACTACCTCCTTTTGAGCACGGGAGACTTTCTCAGTCCAGGTTCAGTGTGCTGTTTGTGTCAGAGACCCCTCTTACTCTTAGCGTCTTAGTGTCATAGAGCATCAGATTTTTTCTCATCGCGTCATTTCCTGGTTGCGCTGCTGCCTTTGTCTCGTTGAGACCAGGTGAGCATGTGTGATTTATATCTAAGAGAGCGAGAGAGAGAGCGAGAGAGAGAGAGAGAGCGAGAGAGAGAGAGAGAGAGAGAGCGAGAGAGTGAGAGAGAGAGTGAGAGAGTGTGTGATTTTGTGGGCTGTTTGGCCACAGTTATTGACTCTCTTGGGTTTTCATGTCACAAAGCACTCTGAACTAATTTCCCATTCGGAAAAGCCAACATGGCGTTACCCCTGGATTCTGTTGGCAATTATCAACAGCTCCATATGGCTGGATGTTAACTACACCCCAAAGGACCATGGCAAGATCGGGAATGTTTGAAATAAGCAAAAAAAGAAAGAAAAGTTAAATCATCTAAGGGAATGATTTTAACTATCCTCTGTGCACATAAGTCATAAAAATAAAGGACAGTGTGCTTTATCAAGTACACTGTCAGAGAAAACCAAAAGACTCCAACTGAATATCACAGATTAAAATGTAATAGTCAGCAGTAGCTAGACACAGGAGGATATCAGTTAAGGAACTGGACTTGTGACCATATGGGTGTTGTAACAAATCGCATTAGGGGCTCTCTTTTTGAGTAAAGTTCTTTACCAGATTGGCTTCAGATAATATTCAGCTCCATTCGTTGTGAGACATTCAATTCATCCTGGATAAAAATGCAAGCTAAAAAAATAAATATATCATGTCCAATAACTGCCACTCTTATTATCGCCTGTGATAATACAGAGTTGAAACATGGCAATTGTTGTCTGTCCTCTATAACAGACTTGCTGGGCACTTGGTCTGTAAATCACACAGGATTAGTTATAGAGTTAGGTTCACAGCAAGAGGCAGTTATTATTATATTTCATCTATAAAAATCATGAGTTGTCTAGGTTGAGAAATTTTCGGTTAGAAAAAACACTGACAGCATATATAATTATTGTTGAAGATTAATGTGGTGAGGGATTTTAGCATTATGTAAGTTAACCTGCAGAAGACAGCATGTATTGAACGATGGGAAACCATTTTCTGAATAAGCAAATGCCTGTTAATAAAGTCCTTAAGTTGATTTCTGCTGGGAACCTTAGTTACTTCATAAACAACCATAGTTTGTTTGGCCCATGTTAGCACTGGCAGCAGTATAATTTAGATTGAATGAAATTCTTAGTGCTGTAAATTGAATTTAGTATTATTACCAGTGTTTTGAATGCTGCAAATAAGTTGAATAAAATGTTGTGCCTTTGGGACTACATAAAGAAACAGCATTGAAACAATATTGGACACAGAGATTTATAAAGATTTTTCATCAAGTACAATGAGCGAAGCCTTTTTTTTTTTTTTTTTTTTACAGCGCACTGTGTGTGAGAGAAGAAGCATTTTCCAAAGGCGTACCTGCTGTCAGTAAAATAAGTCGTCTGTGTGATGGAACACGGTACCTATGGGGTATTTGCACATGGCTGCTCATTTTGAGAAATGGCGTCATCAACGTGGACAACACATGAAGAATAAAGAAACGCTCTGAGCCTGATAAAAAAGAGAGCAATGCTTCTCCTTTTGAACCCTTCCCCGCCCGCTTAAATTTAATAAATGTATTTTTTCACACGAAGGAGTTGTGTGAGCACTTTATGGGCCATTAGACTTCAAAGTAAATAATATTTTCACCTTAAGCAGTGCTGTACTTTTTCCAGAATGTGTGAGTGATGTGTCTCGCAATCCGGCTCCTCACGGCACAGCTCCAACAGTGTTGTACAAAGACAGCTCTATTTGATCTTCCTCAGCGTGTTAGTGTTATTACAGTAATGCACAATCTCACGCCTTGTTTATGACCGGGACATTCCTTAAAACATATGACAGAGGCCACTTATTATCAGCAAAAAGGGACAGAAACCATTTGTTCATTATGACATTTTTCATCTTTTTTCACCGTTGGCTTACCGACCCATGATCGATTCCTTTGCATTTAAATATATTCTCCATGGTAAATATAAGTAGTAAATTATATGCAGAAGCAGATTAATTTGGGACATACAGATATTTCATCAATTAAGATTTATTGTACTGTACCTATTAATAAGATAACCATGATTATATGGATTGCACTGAAGTTAAATGGTCTGAAAATTTATTTTAAAAAGAGACAGGTAGAAAGCTAAATGTCTTCCAGAGATAGTTAAGCATTTTTTAATGACAAAAAATATTGATAATGGCGGAAAAATAACAGGACATCGGACATGACAGACAACAGATGGATTCAGGATGGCTCAGGATTTTCAAACAGGCGTTTTTATAACACTGGAGGAAGACACCTAAAACACAAGGACACTATTAGACACCCTCTACATGTTTAGAGAAACTTCTTAATGTTCTTCTTAAGTTCTTAATGGGTTAGAGGAGGAATGTCCATGATTTCCTTTGTGGAAAGTGTGTGTGTGAAACATTAATTTAAATGTTAATTTTCCAGACAGAAAGAAAAAACATGCCTTTATCCTGTTGAAATGGAAAGTATTCAGGAATTTGCCACAGATGACAACATACAGTTTTTATTTATGTTTTTATTTTAATTATGTTTTATTCAGGCTATCCAATATGTTATAATAATGATTAAAAACAAACAACAACAACAACAACAACAATAATGTGGAATGTAATGCGTAACCCAATTGGATTAAAGCAATATTTATTAATGAACGATTGACAGTTGGAGAGCAGCATTCAGTAATGGATATTCTACATAAACAAAAATAAAAATTTCGGAGCACTTCTCATCTTCTAAAACAGTTATATATCAGTTTGACATGATTTCATTTCATCAGATCATTTTTTTATGATAAACACAACCGGTATAATAGTCACCTCAGTAACTGAATTCAGGATACTTCATAGAACAACAGCAGGAATGCTCAAAAACAAGGAGGGCTCATGCTATATAATATTCATATAAACGGACACAACTATCACCCAAAAGGTGTCTGTGAGCTCATGTCAGAGAACCAGGGCCACTGCGAGCGACAGTACGCTTCCAGTGTCACTTAACCAGTCCCTTAACCAGACACCCCTCCCCCCAAAAACACTCTGCTCGCGTGTCTGCTAACGGGTGGCAGGTGGGGCAGCACCTGCTTTAGTAGTTGGGGTATTGAACCTGGTTGGCTGGTTGCCAGATCAAATCAAAGCCAATCTCTTGTACCCTTGACAAAGGGATTTATGGTACGATGCAGTGGATGCCCACGTGTACAAATGGATAAAGGGTTAAACTTTGAACCTGGCTCGGGGTAAGAGTGCCCGGGGACTGCCTCAAAAGCATGCTACTTGACCACTCCACTCTCGCACTGTAATCGCCGTCTTTCTCACAGTTCAATTATTCCCCAGCCATAAGACAGAGATAATACACGCAGTCAGCCAATTAGCCAACACCAATGATTTTGTTAAGGGAAGGTTCGCTTCACACCATTCATTATTTAAGAACAGTCACAAGGGGCTCGGAAATCACGTGACCATTAACCAATAAGATCATTGTGAATATTATTAAGGGGGGGGGGGGGGAATTTGATTGAGAATTTGATCTTGTCTTCTCATGTGCATTACCTAACCAAGGTTGGGGTGGTTATTGGTTTCCATAGGGGTTTAGTAGTGGTAAGCTGAATAAGCCTATTTTGCTGTACATTCTTACGTTTGTTGCGGCATCAGTTCAATTCTACACACATCTTTATTCATATGAGTAAATCTAACTGAGTTTGGGGGGGGGGAACCAAGGCGTCAATGCCAAGGGCCCAGAATTTGTTAATCCAAGCCTGACTTTTGTAAAGGGGGCGTTCTCTGCAATTATCCCCACTGCAAACAAAACTGCATGAGCGAGACAAAAAAATCACGTGCACATTAAATGCAAATCATTTTAATAATGCTTTTCAGACATCTTTTCTATATTTGCATTGATGTTTCTTTTGTTCCTTTATGAAAAAGTCTTGTTGGCCTTGGAGAAATTGGGCGCCCAAACGGACAGATATTGTATTGGTACAATTAATAACTGTCCCACGGTTGAGGGTGATCAGTAGTCCTCTGCTGCTTACTATCACATCCTACTGAGTCAACCTCACAGGAGAAAATTGGGGGGGAGGGTAGAGGATTGAAGCCTGCTGGAGATGCGTAATATCCTGTTACATTTTTCATCACTCCCTGCCTTGGATAGGAGCGGAGACCGTAAAGGCTGATATATGTAAGCTCTGTAAGTCGCTTTGGATAAAAGCGACAAAAATGTAAAATGACACAGTATGGCGGTGATGTTTTTTTATGACAGCTTTGCGGGAGCAAGGGCACGCCCTTCTTGTGGAATTGCGGCGCTAATTACAGACCAGGGTAAAGATCGGTGGTAGTGGTGCGATTCTCTCACTTGCTCGCGGCGTCAGCGCCCAGCAGGGAATCGAGCGGTGACCATTTACACCTACGTCTGGTAGGAAGGCGCCATGCAAAGTCACGGCTCCTATCTGTCATCTCTTCAAATGTCAGACGTGCTCACAACGGCTCCTGCCGCGGGTGGTTGCTCATCCACGTTCATCTGATGCCCTTTCCCCCTCGTGGGTTTTGGCCTCTGTGCATCCCTTTTGACCCGGCCAAACGGTGACAAGAGCGAATTAGCTAGGACCTGTTTCACCGATGTTTACTGACGAATGAGACGTTCAAGGAGACTTTTGGTTCCAAACCATTTTTTTTCCTGTAGTACGGAATGGTTGGAAAAACTATCTGTGTCCAGGGGTGCTGATGTGTATAATTATTATTTCAGTCACAGGAAAATTGACTGTGGTTTCCCAAAGTAGCCTGTCACAGATGTGTAATTCTCGTAACACAATTACAGTGTAATAGCAGCAATTACGGGTACATGCAACGGCAATCTTATTCCAATAGAGGAGGAGAAAGCGTCACGGAGACGAGAGCAAAGTTTAGATTTTCCTCCTCTGAGGTGAAAAAGGCTACGCAGGCCTTACCAGGGCCACCAGCCCCGAGCAATTAGGCCCAGTACCTGAAAAGAAAGCCAGAGACCGCACAGGGAGTGAGCCAGGGCGGTGGACGCCGCCAGAGAGCGGGCACGTCACGGCGGCGCGGGAGGAAATTGCACCAGCGATAAAGAGGAAGGGAGAGGGTTCTGGGCGGAGATTAAAGAGAACGGGCAGGGGTCTCCTGCTGGGACCCTGGTTAAACTGAGACCATTATGGAGAATGTCAGAGGGCCACTGAGGCGCCACGCAGAACTGAGACTGTCACTGAGCAACTATATCATGATGGATTCAGCTACCGGTCTGCATTATTAAACCCATTAAAAGGACCCATCCTCACCTCCGGATAAAATATTCATTTCTCCATATCTGGGCAGGCTGTTTGTATTTGTCCGCCCTAAACCTTCAGTTCGGTTTTCAATTCTCAATAAATTTTCCTTCTGTAGGAAGGAAGCAGGCCATTGACCACGCACTGCGGTTTCTGTTTATGTTTCCTATGTCACGTTTTTTAGAGTGGCTAATAGTTTTAAGCTTGCAATGGGACTCCATTGGTTAATTTTCATCCAATGGGAAGGTTGCTTTCATGTTAGAATGTTTTTGTTACATTACTTGAGTTTAGTTCTCTGATTAGCTTACCCAGGTTTCAGGAAAATTTGCACGGGTGGCTGAGTTAAAAAGATCACAGAAATTATAGGTAATCGCTGCATTCAAATTCAATACTGGAATTAATCGTTGCTTGATCTTTGTTAATGCCTAATGAAACACTTACTTGTTAATATCTCACAAAAATGAGAACGTCGTAATTACGAGAATGTTTCTCATTATTATGAATTGGTGAATTGGAATTATGATAAATTATGAGATAGTCATAATGTAGAGAAATCATCTAATTATTATGACATTTTTTTATTATTCACTGGCTTCCGTAGTTTTGTACGGAGCATTTTGGAAAATCATCTACAATTATTTGAAGTGTACAGACCTCAGTGTTCCTGTTTACAAGAAGCGAGGAATGGCATTTCTCCCCTGAGTGCGTTTACATGAGCTTAGTATTTTTTTGTAAGGCGCAGTTTTTATTTTATCTGATACAAATGGGTTGTGGACCGCACGGCACGGGGGAGTGTCGGTTCCCTTTAAAGTCTGTGTGTGCGACTGTGGTAAAAACCTTTTTTCACTCAGGACTAGAAGCCCACCAAATCTATTTCCTACATAGTTCCCTTTGCTGTTCAATCGGTCTATAGGAAAAAACATAAAAATAAATGAAACTTTGCATATCAAGGACAAATATAAATGCAGCCATTTACTCTCTGGTTTATTTTGCTAATAATAAGGGGGAAAGATTTATGAAACAGTTGAGGGGGAGTGCTTAACTCTCTCAGAACTACCGAGAGGCCAAATTACAACATTTGAGCGTATTTACTAAACACACACTAAGGGATTTGGGTGCACTAAACATAAGAAGACTGGATAATTTCATTGTGGGTTAGCCTTGATACACATGCAATTCGGACTAATTTCCGATTTTAAAATCCTAAGCCCTGTGATGTGAAAGTTAAAAAAGTATGTAACATTATTAATGCAAATGAATGCAGAGAAAAGCCTCACGAGACTTATCAAAGCCTGCAGCAACCGCGGGAGATATCATTGCACAATTATTTTTGGAAGGTCTGAACACCAGGTGTGATCTGCCACCCTCAGCTGCATTGTACGTGAAGAACATTTCAACCTGCTGGGACTCCGCTTGAGGAAGAGGCTAGTGTCATTTGCAAAGGTTAACAAGGTCAATCATTTGTGCCTGAAATAAGTGTTGAGAATACAACGGAACATGAAAATCCCCGTTCTCACACGATTGTTCTCATTTCAGTCAAGTCGTTCATTGATTTCAATTTCAAAACACACAGAAACAGCGAGCGTTTAGGCTTTTACTAAACACTGTCGAATCGTCATGATGTCCCACATGAAAGGGCAAGATGTCGACTAGGTGGGTAGGCAAACGCGCCAGAGACAGTGTGGGTTCTCCTTACACTCAAACCCTTAACGTGGATCACTGATTATGCTAAAACAATACAGATGACCAAGGCACTCAAGTGTTTTTTCACTTACTGAGATTGGCCATGAAAATCTCTAGGAACGTGGAGGCTGGCCCCTGTTTCAGAGTTCCATCCTTGAATCCTAATAGAAAAGATAAAACCTGTCTCATGCCTAAAACAAAGCAAATCTGAGCAAAAGCAAACGAACGTATTTTGGATATTAAATTCCCGAATGGGGAGATTTTGTAGTTATTGTAACGGTATTGCTTTAAGATCGGGAATGAAGCTAGACACAGCCGATGTATCAGCTTGATCCGAGGAGCATTTACTTCTGTTGATTGTGTTTTATTTAAAGACGCCACACGGCGTAAAAAGCGAGCTGCAAGCTGCGAGCTGCTATACGCTGCCTCTGCTGAGGTTGAAAAGACACACTTCTGAGAGACGCCTAACTCCACAGTAGGGGTGTTATTGTGTGTGACATTCTTACTCCCCCACCTGACACTCATCCAACGTGAAAGACCGCAAGTTGGGTGGATGCCGCAGGCCTAATTGCCACGACACTCGACACACATCAAGGCAAGTTACCCCCAACGTTAGCTGTTTAGATAGGATAGTCCTGTTAATACATGTGGTACCGACAGATAGAAATTTCAACAGTCAACAGTTTGCCTCAATGTCCCTGGAGACACCTTATTTTAAAGCTAATTTGTCTGAAGCCATTATCGTGCCAAACTTAAGTTAATATGACCTGCTGCTATTTCAGATACAAATGGCTTGATTTCTCTGGACCTGCTCTTGATCCTCGCGTTTCTTACCTGGCAGGAAAGGTGGGCACTATTCTTTATTTCAAAAAATGGCCTCCTTGAACTCTTCGTTTGTTGGCGTGATCCTTATTCCGAGACAAAATACCGTTTTTATATGATAAATTCTGACGATTTCCCAAATATATGAAATAACTTCACGAGAACTTAATGCGGCACGGATTCCCCTTTGCGTTAAGGATTTTAATTATAAATGATTAATTATAAATGAAAGGTGTGGAACTTACTCAGCATGAATAATTTGGAGATAAAACTATATATATATATATATATATTTTTTTTTTTTTCCCCCCAGTATTTAGTTATTTGATTCTTTTAGCAAATGCTCATGCACTGAAAGAGGCCATGAAAATGATCCTTCTAAGCAGAGCGTGACAGGCATAAGGAGAGGAGGAAGCGGCCAATCGGATATGTATATTTCTATTCAACCATCATGACATGGTTATTATGTGAAGTTAGGTGTCAGTGGATGATGAAAAAAAGGTTAAATGGGGAAAATTGTCACCTTCTCACTTTTTCTGTGCACCGGGAATTTGCTGTCCCTGCAACTGTAATTACACAGTCCTCTCCAAGACCTTACATGATTCCTTGTTTCTTAGCAACGCAGCGAATAATGTCACTATTGTGCCAGACCAGCTTGTCAACAGTTACCGGATGGGCAGACAAACCCAGTGTGAAAAGTCAACCCAAAATACATGTGACAGAGCAAATGTCTGGTGACTGTGCACTCGATTCTGTGTGGGAAACGGTAAGATGACCACAGCGAATCCGGCAGAAGCCCGTGCAATTCTCGGTAACAAATGTGAAACCACGGACTTTCTCTGAACACCGCTGGGTTAATTGGGCACCCCTACGCTTGGCCCAGGGTCTGATCAATCTCTCTTCTCCATGCAACATACCTGCATTACCATCAATCTTTCTGAGTCTGGCTGGAAATTATTCCTGGTTTGTTTGATATATAATGCGGAAACTGCCATGCAGGACTGTCAACCTGTTGCTGCCGGTGCGTCATTAACAGAACTGTGTCCTAAAGACGAGAGGTGCGATTTGAAAAATCTCTCCTTTCCCTAATGCACAAAAGTCAATTTATATTTTATTCTAGCACAATCTAATATCAAAACACCCCAGTCCCTTCTTTTATTTCTTTATGGCAAGGTTCATGGGTGCCGATTGCCATTTTAGACTTTACATAATATCTACATGCATTTCTGTGTCTATTATTTTTCATCCCAGCTCAAACGTCTTGCTGGCCACGAATGGACACCCACAGGCACTGCTGCAACCACCACAAACAAAGGAGTCGAGGTAAGTAAAAAAATACCACTTGTGTTCATGTTTTTGTTCTCACACAGACAAGACTTCACCAAATCATACTGGGTCAATTGCAATGAAATGTGAAGCCGCAGACTCTTCCAACAGTTCGAGGGTGGTGCTTATTTATTTGCTCTCTGTTTGCATTAGACTGTTTATCAAAGTGGCAATAATGTAATCCGTGAAGATAGCAATGTCATCGCGGGTGACGCAGTTTTTTTCAGGTTCTTTGCAATCGGAGACCTTTTTCGGTACTTCATTCAGAAAGTTTTTTGCAGTGGTGTTTTTCATCCCCCGTTAGTACACGGCTTTCGGTTCAACTGACCCATTGAGACTGCAGTGAGACAAAGCTCGGTAGATCCCCTCACTAAGTGTTCCTCAGTCCTTCGCCACCAGCACACCAAACCTGGCCCAGAAGAGGACCAGAAAAGGCCAGTATGATTTCCCTCACATTCGGGGCCCAAAGATTATGGCACTGGCAAACTTCATTTGTACAGCAATGAATCATCACCCCTCCACGCACACGATTCGCCGCCCACATGGTCTAGCCCGACTAACCAACCCACAGGGCTACCGGATTAACGCAACTAAATAAAAGATTGAAATTGTGGGTGGACACACAAGGAAAAACCGAGAACGGCACACAGTTCACCCACAGAGTCAGTCCGCCCGCTCGCCAGGCCGCACTGATGAACACCTGGCTCCCTCGTCTGGGTTCCAAGCTGGAGCAGATACATGCAAAGGTGCGATCAGGCCCCAGCGGGACAGCATTAGCCGGGAATCGAGAGGGGCGACGTCCCTTCGCCCCCAGACGAACGTCCGCCAAATCATTTGTTCAGCTCCTTCGCTGATGTAGATTTCCCTGTCTGCCTTGACCCAGCCTGCGCAGTTCTCTCTGACAGCAGGCTTTTGAAAAAAAAAGAATATAATGTATAATATAAGCAATAGTGAATGGCTTGCTTCAAGCTATTTTTAACAAGTTGCCTATTTTATTTAACAGTTTGTAATTTGATTGATGGATAATCTTTAAGTTAGTTGACAATTTTTCAATTCACGTTTTGCATGTTTTTATCGACTCATATTATTCCAAGATGCGTATACATTTTAAACTAATACAAGGGCTGTGGCTAAGTCATTTGTATGGTCATTTCTGAATAAGTAAAGTTGATGACGTCATTTAGTTATTTAGCTACTTTTGGGTGGCTGTCAAGCCACAATCTGGACTGAGGTGTTTTCAAACCCGTTCCCCAGTGATGCTTCCTCTGGTGAAAACTGCATACAAATTGACGTCGTCTTTGCATTGAAATGCTGCTTTCAGCGCTTAGAAAAGGATGTCGAAACTAGCGCTGATGCTAGATGTTCGCCTGTGTAGCTTAACCTTATCGGAAAAAACAAATGGACCAAGCAGTCTCTGAAGACCTTCTGTGGTCACTGTTTAGTCTCTACGGAAACGGGCTTTACATACCATCTGGGTGTGGACATCAGGAACAAGCCCCTTAGAAATACCTCCTAATTGTGTCCGGAGCGGGGAAGTATGGGCGCTTTCTAGTGAGCCGCATCCCATTAACAAACACGCAGCATCTCCTGTGCCTTTCAAAGAACGGCTCTCCCGCGCTCTCCCGCGCTCCAGCAGCCCCGAGGAGAGCCAGAAGCAGACCACAAATGCATTAGAAAAAGCTAATTTGCTGAACATTGGAGACCACCGACACCCAGAAAAAGTGAAGTCATCCCACAGCAGACGAGAACCCTGCCTTAATGACTTAAGAAGGTCAAAGGTGCTGATGTGCACTCTTTTAGCTGCCAGTCCCGCTGCAGTTACTGTATAAGATCAGGCAGGTAATGCAAAAAAAAAAAAAAACTGAATTAGGAAAACGTGTTACTTAACACGAAGGTAAGAAATAAAACGTAGAGCTCCTTAATGCTCTCTGGCTTGTGTTTCCCATCCTTTGCATTTTTCTCAAATCTGCGTTTTAGGAAGTCAATCTCCGGGACAGGCTGTCTCATTGGAAGATGTCGGAGTGGTTTCATGCGCTTTGCTGACGGTATACTTATTTAGCAGTTAAGAACCAACACAGCTTCTCCCATCATTATATAGAGCGTGGAGCATTTGCTGGTTTCATTAAAGGAAGCTGAAATCAAAATTGCGAGCGGTTTCTTAAAAACTCGCGCTGAAAACTCAATTTGGCAATCAACTGAACTTTTACCCAAAACACACGAAGAGCTAATGAATCCCCGAGAAGCACCCAAGTTAAAGGTGAAGAAAACAGGTGGAACGGGAACACAAAAAGAGGAAACAAGATTGTTTACGTACAGATTTGCTGCTGGAGACTGTGCCTTTGATTTTGGCTGTGGCTGGGATTACATTATCGATTTGAAAAGGCTGCCTGACAATGCTTTGCAGCAATGGCCCTTGGAGGAAGCTGGGCACAGTATGAGTGAGGGTCTGTGGGCAGAAAAAGAAAGGCACCCCAATCAATCCTGAAGATACTTCTCACCGGGAGCAGCGGGGGACCCTTCGGCAACAACACATGACAAAAAAATAGTAACGGCCCGATACATTAGATAAATGGCATTTACTGCTATCGAAACGTCTCCAACCTGCTGCTGGTGGCCCGCTGAGCCAAGAGTGAGCTGGTATTTATAGGGCCTCGTCCAACTCTCACTGTGCAATTTCTCGCCACTCTCTGTCCCAGACCCTTAGCAGCTGCGGTGCCCTGTAACCCCTCCTTAATGTGCCTCACCCTACGTGTTTCATTGAGCTGAGCGCCCACTTTGTTTTCAGGGTTTATGTGACAGGTACGCGGCAGGCTGGGGAACCACGGGGGCTGGGGGGCGGACTGTTATTCCAGGTCCGGCTCTGGCAGTACCATCGTTTATTGTCCAAGATGATGGAGAAAAATGTGAGCAGTTTTAGGCAATTTGGCCGGCGCTAATATAAATGATGCTGTTCCAGCCGGGTGAGTGTTGTCTCAATCACGGCTGCAATTCTAACACACACATACCGTAAGATATTCACAATTGTACATTAGGTTATAATCAACTCTTGCATTGTTGGGAGGAGGCAATATTGATTTTGCACAGAGTAAAATAATTCTCTCTCTATTTTTTTCCGAGTTCTACTAGTACTTCTCTTGAGGCGGAATGAGCAAAATATTGTCTGCAATTCTCCCTATTCAGTCGATGCCATACTATTTCGGAGGGAATGATTATCCAACCCACGTCTGCGTCATGTTGATAGTGTTTCTGATAGGAGACCATTGTCAGCTAATATCTTGTTTATTTTTTTTGGTGTTTTTTTTACAGGAGCGACCCAATGCATTTATAAAATATGAAAATCAGATGACAATGAGCTCAAAGTATCACCTCAAAAACTATGTCTCTGCTCAGTCTCCTGTCTGTGGAACGCGCAGCTCATGACGTCCATTACAAGCGCTGTTAATAGCTCTTAGCGGGCCGATTAATTAAACACACAGAGAGGCCTAGCGATTCACTTCTGCTTCTGCTCATCTTGCCTTGCATTATTTATGATTAACGAGGAGCTTATTTTACTCTCCAGGAATGATAATTGCTGGATTGTTTTTGCAACCGTGCATCTTCATCAAACCAAAAGCGACCGCGAACGGAGTGTAGCTAGACTATAACCTTTCCTAACCGCGTTTCAAAGCGGCTCTAACATATGGCCCTCAGGTGTTTTGGTTCAGTATTCTTCCCTCTATTTGGAGGCTTCTTCCCATTCCCTCTGATCTATGCACAGAATGTGAAGAAGATTTCATGCACATCCAGCCATATTAAATGTTCTCAGCACATTTTCTGGGAATCAGATTTTCAGCTTCCAGTGAGATGTTCCCAGACATCAATACACTATTATAGTATCTGAAATCAAAACAACATTAAGCACTGACACAAAAAAAGTAAGGGTACAGTTCTAATGCACTCAAGCATAGTGCTTAACAGTCCAGTTTGTTATGAAAAACAGCACAGTAAGGGTAACCTGAAGTATAACAATGTGTAATGAAATATATGCTGACAAATCTTATAGTAAGTGGACCTGAATTGATGAGAAAAAATGCAAGCCGCTTTTGCATACGCACAAAAAAAGGGTGAGCATTTGGGAAGAGGAGACGCAGGAATAGACTCCATTATCTTTACACAGAGAACCGGCAGAAATGCTTTGAAACCGTCCATTAATGTACCTCCACTTCCAAGTGTATTTAGCGCTGGCCGATAATTAGGTTACAGAGGAAGAACGGCGCAGAGGGTCCCTAACACGGACCCCTCTGCCACCGGCGGTACTGGACCACTTGGCTCAGAGTCCCTCGCTGTTGATATCCAGAAGGTTCTGTGGACACGCTGACCCGCCGGGTGCCTGGCAGCCAGTCCTCCAGCCTGGCGCAGCTGAAGAACAGAGAGGGGCCAAGCGGCAAGGGCGCCGCCACGCTGGGATCTATTTAACCGGGGCCAGATCATTTCGGCTGGCTGGCCCCGTGCACAGAGGGGCTTTTAGGAGTGGGGTGCGTGACCCCTCTGCGTGGCGGGGCTGGATCTGCACACAATTCCAAAACCTGAGGGATAGGTCGCGGTGTTGATTTGTCAAGACGATGCGGGAGCCATAACGCAGAAGTACTGCGTGGCTTTAGTTACAGAGCATGGCACGTATTTTAGTGGCACCAGGAACCCTGTTTTCCATTGCTTTTGCTGTGCATCGCACTTAGTAGACTTGCCGTGAGACAAGAGAAGAAGGCCAGAGTTTAATAAAATAATTGTGAGGGCACAGGGTCAGTTCAGGTAGGAGCCGAGCTGGCAATCCAAGATAATGGGAATTCTGTGTTTACTCGTTACTGCGCTTGATGAATGGAAAATATAACCCAGTGACACGTTCTCTTCATTGTTTTATGTCAAATATCACCCTTTGTTTGTTTTGTTGTGTTATTTTGCAGCAAATATTTTAACCAAATTGAATAAGATTTAATTGGATTACTGAGCCAAATTATTAAACTTTTGTCATATCTCCCCAAGCAGTTATTAAAAGATAGAATTTACAGAGTTAATTATAAAGTTAATTATGAACGGGACACTCATGGACATGAGGAGTTGTAGATGACGGTGGAGGAATTACTGAATATCAGATGTTTACCTGGATGCTGGGCTTGCTCTGTGAGAGGCAGTCAGGGGGAGGGAATATTCCCGCAGCAGTAACACCCGTTTAAAATGAACCTGTTGCCACATCAAAGAAGCCTTTTTTTTTTCCAGAGGGGGAATCTGCGATTTCTCAGATCCCTCTCAACGGCCCAGTTTTCCGAAGGCTCAGTAATCCAGGCAAACGCAGAATCACCGTTTCGGGTCGCTCCAGATGCTCTTCCGAAGAACGGTGGCAAAGTGCAGCGCTTAACGCAGACAGGATGACCGTCATCCTGGCCCGAGGTCTGTGTCTCTCCCACGTCCGGGTGATGCGTACGCCGTGCGCTGCTCTGCGACACCCGTTGGGTTTTATTCTTCTTCCCGAGTCTGCCCCGCGCTGGTCTCCGTCACAGATCTCCTACGCAGCGAATACTTGGGGAAGGGGTGACCTCGTCCGCACCTGGCCACGCACCTTCTCAGTGAGGGCATTATTCTAATTGGGCCCCCCGAAATGTATGCGCCGTGCCGGTGCTTACCATAATAGCCTCCAGCCTTCCCCGCAGTCATGTGGGCATGGCGGACGAGGAGGGCCGCAGGAATAGATTACTATCGGGTGAGCAAGTTATTAGATCAGGCCGCACAGTTACATGGCTCTCGTCTCCATTGAAAGCCATTAGATGAGGGGTGCATATTTGGGACGAGGATGTGGTCTAGGTTTGCGGGTAGGTTATTGTGTTCTGGACAGTCATAAAAACACGTAATTGCTGTGGCTTTTTGTTTTTTGGCTATTCATTGGAGACAAAATGAGGCAATGCAGACAGGGAAAAGGGAGCTCTGCCGCTCGTTTAATGGGCCACTTTTCCCTTTTGGCTCCGCTGTGATTTAAGATAAATAGAAATAACTAAATAGGGCATGTATAAATGCATTTGCTTAAGGTAATGCCAAATCTTTAAAAAAAAAAAAAGCATTAAATTCACAAGACAACACGTATTTTAACCTTAAATCACATTTGTTCTTCATCAGTCTGTTCTGAGGCTATATGAGATACTGCAAACGTGAAATAAGGTTGACGCATCTCCTTTTTTTTTATCTTTAAGTCTCGCAGACATTTGTTTATGACTAGGAAAGGCAATTAGTGAAAAGGCAGCTGCGACAACTGGTCACGGACTAAATGTTTAGACAAGACTAAATGTTTATAATCTACGGATTCTTTTTCACTGGGCTCATTAAGGTGCAGATTACCCACGCAGAGTCAGCTAAATACCGTCTAAAATGCCCTTTCTAATATCTCTTCTGTTTTATCAATTTTTCTCACAGCAATGAGCAAAACAGAGCAGCAGCTGAGGTCATATTTTGTTCCAGTTCAATAAAAATACGTTCAGGGTTTACTCTGTTACTCTGTGAAGTATCTGTGATATATTGCAGCACCTCCATACACATTTCATACAGATTCTGCATAACGAGTGGTGATGATGTAAGGTGTTATTATCAGTGGTACGGGAAGGGCTGTCCGGACAGCTGGCTTTCTGCACCATCAAGCAGATCCCTGATGGAGAGAAAAGGATGCTTTGATTAGGTCCAGGGAGACATGAGGCCCTGATTTATTTTACATAGATAATTTGACAATTCGTTACTTTTGTTTATTTTTCTGTGTTTTTGTTACATTGTGAGCTTTTAAAAAAAATCTGATGTAGCCAGAAATATGTCATTTGAAAATGTCACAGGTGGAGATTATTTATCAGTTCATGCATCATGATATATGTGTGTGGGGGGGGGGGGGGGGTTCCAAAGTGTTCGAAAATATGAGCTCCCATGGTTTTGATTTTCAGATGGACTTTCCCGAAGGTTTTAGCTGCTATATGTTGGTCACATGTGCATTTAGCTTACTATATGTAACATATATCAGTCACATTTTTAGCACTAGTTTAATAACACTTGTGCATTTAGCACTAAACCAGTTTCCTCTTTGAGGAGACCGGTAAGGGAATTGTTGGTTAAATCAGATATTTAAGTATCCAATGCACGCTTTTCTATTGAAACCAGGTTAAAATCAGATGCAATTCAATTCAGCTGCCTGACCGATTTTCGTGTCAGTTGGACAGCAGGCCCCACACAGGCTGAGGGATTGGGCAGAAGGTCGGCCCCTGTTGGGAGAATATGTGAACAAGCTTATATCAGCATTATATTTTGCCCAACGTCGATGTCTAACGCGCATTTCTGCTGAGTGGCAAATCTCAAGCACGTCGTTTGGGTAAGAAAGGGTACTTTACGTCAAATGATTCCACGGCATTACCTAACGACAGCCTTTGTGCAGAAAACGTACAATGAAAATTTCCCCATGGATAAAAACATAGCAAAATCAATCTTTACCCGTGTTTAAATATACACTCTATAGGACAAAATTTGATTTGACCACTGTGCTCCTTTGAGAGTGATGCATTTGCAATAGCGACACGATACTTTTGAAAATTTGACTCCATTAAGAAATTTGCAGGCTAGCCCAATCAGAGCTTTCCTTTCGTTAAGGCTGAACCCCGTAAGGTCATTTAATGTTCTAGATGGGAGTCCCTGATAGTCTCATTGCTGCAATCTGTAATGAACACATTACGCATCCGCCCACATGCATATTTGGATAAGCTCACTTCAAAGTACTCTGGAAGCAGAACTCTGAGCAGCTCCCATCGAACCACGTGGCAGAACCATGAGAAAGCGCTCCCATTGTTTTCATGGGTACGTTTTTCCTGGCGTTTTAAATCTGCGTCTGCCGCGTAATGTCACTCAACTGCGTGCAACGGTGGCTGCTGGATGTGTTCACTCTTAGGTGAAATTGAACATTTGAATTAGGAGTTAAACTGAACAAAATTGTCTAATCTGCTGTGAAAATGCTTTGGATTTTAAAAAGACAGCACATTTAGGCAGGAGTGCTCATATTCCGGAAACCCCCCCCCCCCCAAATGTTCACCTTACAAGGCCTTTTCAGCTAAAAGAAGCAAACATTCACACAAACGGTAGAATTTCTCTGTTGGTTATTCAGGTCAGTTCTCATTCGTGTCATGTCTTACACTCTATTGTTCATCAGTTCCAATCATCCACCTTATTCAGGTTCAGGTTCAGGTTCAAGACATGCTCTTAATTCGCACAGTCGCACAGATTATTCACAGGCCAGTCAGCATTCCTTGTGAAGGATGCCAAAGCCTAGCTGATGGCCCAGAGAGGACGCATCCCGGCATTGTTACCAACCGAGTAAAAGGAGAGTGGAAATTCATCAGCTCTGCCCTTCCCAAGACACATTTTTAGTGGACCATGCGCTGCCTTAGCGCTCCATTAGAACCCGCACCCATTCCCCCCCACCACAGACCTCTTTAAAAAGCTGTTATGGTTAGTTTAAACAAATGCATACTCCATGCATTTGAGAAAACAGAAAACTTACAATTCAGCTGGGGGCCCTACATTTTTTTTTATTATTTTTTTTTTTTTTGACATTGATGAATCGGTTAACGGGGAAACCCTAATGCTGAACACTGAAAGCTCATTAACTATGCAAGAAGTTAATGAACTTCCGAGTCCCCCAGGCTTCGTTACCAGAGAAGACTTTAAAGTCAAAGTCATTGTTTATTTGTGCACCCCTCTGTCTTATTTTTTCTAAAGATGTCTCTCATGTTGTTACTAAGCAGTGCATCCACAATGATTAGACATATTCAGTGATTTAGTATGTTAACCTAACATATAAAAGGGTAGTTGAATGCCCCTATTACCTCTCCTGTGTTGAGATTAATATGGTCAAATGCGGACTTAATATCCCCAGGAAGTTACGATGTAGAGAGAGAAACTGAAGATCGTGAAACTGCAGGTGGATTGTTGAAGACATGAATGGAAATGATGTAGAAATTGAGGAACACATTGCTCCTGCTTTTCATTTTTTTTTCATGCTTTTTTCAAATCCGTGCTGGGGAAGTAGTACCCACAGAGAGATGTGGATGTGGGCACAGAGAGAAGTGGATGTGGGCACAGAGAGATGTGGATGTGGGTATAGAGTGATGTGGATGTGGGCACAGAGAGAAGTGGATGTGGGCACAGAGAGATGTGGATGTGGGCATAGAGAGATGTGGATGTGGGTATAGAGAGATGTGGATGTGGGCACAGAGAGATGTGGATGTGGGCACAGAGAGGTGTGGATGTGGGCACAGAGAGATGTGGATGTGGGCACAGAGAGAAGTGGATGTGGGCACAGAGAGATGTGGATGTGGGTACAGAGAGATGTGGATGTGGGCACAGAGAGAAGTGGATGTGGGCACAGAGAGATGTGGATGTGGGCACAGAGAGAAG
>JAOVYW010049700.1:0-24422 GCA_025775045.1 Hiodon tergisus
TAAAGGGTTATTGTGGATCACCATGGACCACAGCACCTCTGACAGCTCTGTGTGTGAGAGAGAGAGAGAGAGAGAGACCTGTCTGACCCCCATTTTTATATAGTAAAGGGTTATTGTGGATCACCATGGACCACAGCACCTCTGACAGCTCTGTGTGTGTGTGTGTGAGAGAGAGAGAGAGAGAGAGAGAGACAGAGAGAGAGAGACCTGTCTGACCCCCATTTTTATATAGTAAAGGGTTATTGTGGATCACCATGGACCACAGCACCTCTGACAGCTCTCAGTGTGTGTGTGTGAGAGAGAGAGACCTATCTGACCCCCATCTGTATATAAGAAAGGGTCGTTGTGCACCGAATAGGAATAAGCTCTATAGTGAATCTACAGGTAGAGCAGCTGTGTTGGAGGCCCACATCTACAGTCCGACGGATTTCCGACGCAAGCAGACAGCACCACTCACGCGCGTGGGCCAGACTCAGGGCCCAGAGTCTCAGGTAGGAGGCGGTGTTGGAGATGCAGCCCAGGCAGTACTCGATGGTGTGGATGGCCTGGTGGACCGCCACATCCCCAAAGTTAAACTGCGGAGACAGGAGACGAGGGGAAGTGAGACTGGGGCCCCGGGCTGCACGGCTCAGGGCTACCTGCCGGCCTTTTCTCAGTTCAGAGGAAGGACGCCCGTCGGGGAGAAGGGGGTGACCCAGGCCCAGGCACACTTCACGGTGTGCTGCTGAAAATCAACACTGCCTTGAGCAAACGGGGTTAATGTCGTAGAGTTTGTGTTTTCAGCCATATGTACTTTCGCCTGCTAAGAAAAAGAGCTAAAGAATACAATAAAAGCCTTTCAAGTGAAATAAACCTGACTTCTTCCAGGATGTAACCCCGCAGATAGTTACGAAAATAAACAGACTCTGTTGTCTGAGTCCAAAATAGGCCTTGCAAGACAAGACTCCAAACAAGACTACTGCTGATAAGACTAAAAACCATCCTTCCTCACTCACCCTTGAAGTCAGCATCATACATCATACATGCATGTATTTAATGGAAAGACTAAGCCAAATTATAATCACTTCCCAGCTACCTGTTCTTTATCCGTCTTCTTTTTCCCTAAGGGAGAGAAACTGAGACAACACCTAATGAAAAACACAGGCACTGTATCCCTCTGTGTTAAGCCGGAACAGTACTTTTCGGCAGGGGATAAGGTTTCAGTCTTACATCCTACACCTTTGTTCTAAACCCCTCAGGCCGTGTACCAGGTTCACCCAAATGCCAATGTCGATACAACGTGCCCTATTAAAGGTTATATGTGGCGAGAAAAGGATTGTGAATGTGATTAATTGTGGTACTTCCTCGTCATTGGATTCACATGATGTGTAGCTCATCAATGGCCCCAGGATACATTTTGGGGGCCAGGGACGGAAGGCAACTAAATGTGACAGGAAGTGACATCGGTTTGCCGTGAGACATGGTACGAGGCTGGACATGGTAACAGGAAACGAGGGACTCGGAGCACCAGAAGACACAGTGATTAAATCTAGCTCCCATTTCAATCAAGGCTGGATCCGAAGAAGTTAAACGAGCACATCATTGACATTTTGAATTCATGGAGCACCACACCATTTCCACCATCAACACCACCACCACCACGGATTGAGAGACCCGGACCGCCGACCTCTCGGCAGTTGCCATTGCTAACTGCGGTGACTGGCCCCTACACAAGTCTGAGTTCCCACTGCTGAAGGAGGACCTCACCCCACACGCCACCCAGAGTCCAACGCCACCGACACGCGGGTCACAGAGCACAAGGGGGGAGCCAAGGCGACAGGCCACGGCAGACAAGCAGGAACAAAGTCAGACAGACAGACGGACGGACAGGACATGCGCCGAGAACGTGCCGGTTGTCTCTTACCACTTCCTCCTCAGCAGGCTTGAAAACAGTTTGCAGGTCAGGAGAGTCGAGAGAGCAAAGCAATATTAGTCATGACAACAGCGGCAACATGGGGAAGTTAAACAAACGGATAAATGAACAGGAAGCATGCATTGCGTGCAGCGGTGCGTCCGCCTGAGCGGCCAAGGGCTGTTCCATCACCGACACCTCTGCCTGCGTACACTGAGCAACAGACCACAGACCACATGCAAAAGCCAATGGGCTCTGCACAAATACGCACCATCCGCCTCGCTGCGCGTCCTTTTTCAACTCCCTACTATAGTGCTTTTACCTTGAACCTCTGCTGCGCACGTCTGCCAATTAGATGGCCATTCAGTTTCAATTAGGGTACATTTTCCAATAATGTTTTTAGGCAGCCAGCCTTGTTTGCATTGATTCTCTAGACTAGTTTATGGCATGTAATACTATTGTCCACAACTTCCTTGTCTTCGAAACACGCAGCTGGTCCTTTGCCGGTCCAAGCCGCCAGGCGCCAAGCTAACGGGCGTCAACAGAGCAAGTGACACAAACCAGTAACGGAGAGTTTAGGCTGCAGAATTTCATCTAGCGTGTAGTGGGAATGCCTTTTATTTGAACCTGGGGCCACATCCACCCAGCATTGGGCTAATGTCATCTGCCGGGTCCACCAAGGCTCCACGGGCTGCACCGCCTGCACTGTCAATCAGTGTTGGGAAACCGGTTCAGACTGGGATGTTGATGCTACTGTAGCACTGCTTTCTGATCCAGGCAATGACAGCGGCAGGGGCGCGACTCTAAGTAAGAAAGACCTAGGCCCTCTGCAGGCGCTGTGGAACAGTCCTTGGCAGGTTGCTCTCTACGGTGGACCCTCCAGTCTGTTCCAGCGGGATGCTACACCGTAGATCAAGCCCATGTCACCGTGGCGACAGGAGGATCTCCGCTACACCCAGCACACACAAGCCAGTCCGGCCAGGTCGGGGGCAAAGGGGCAAAAAAAGGGTTCCCACTCGACCTGGCAAGACGGAGTTATTCACAACTTCAGGAAATGACAAACTTCTCTGAAAGCACTAGGAGAACTAGTACCATGTTTACTCACAGAGACTTCAAATTATAAAAAACTTTAAAAGTACACCCCTGCTGTCATTTTATTCCATTTATTGCACAGCGTGGGCTGTAATGGTCCAGTTCCCAACAGCGGTACTGTATAAAAAAACCAGGGCCAAGAGAAGAACAGGACCAACATGAGGGTGAAAAAGGTCCACTGTGAGTAATCAGCAGACCTATCAAGGGAAGCACTTCTGAGCCGATTACATAAAGCAAAACAATGGTCCCCCCAATAAGGCAGCACAAAACAACGAGGCCCACCGCAGCCGCCCAGTACCACAGCGGTGCTTCCTGCCTGTGATTTAGCCTGTGCAGAGATCAAATTAATGCCTCTGATTGAATTAATGAGCAAGAGGCCCACCGTTTGAAGACTGGAGGACCGGTCACGTTGCTTCATATGTTTGGCGAGAAGCTCAGCGGGGGAAAGAGCAGAACCACCCAGTGGAAGTGGGAAGTCAAACTCAGGCTGTGTATTTGTTTCTCCACACGGGGGAAGCGAATAACACCTCTACTGGACCTCAGGAACCTTTGGGCGCCCTCTGAGCCCTGGGAGCCAGAGCTGAGGGGGAACGCCTCTCCACGGAAAGGGAGGTCGGGTCGGGACCTAGCGCTCCGACACTGCTAACAGAGCTAGAAGCTCTGATCTACGCCAGGGCCTACAGAGCACAGGGAACTAGAGCCGCTCTCCACACTCTTACTGAATAACCCAAGGTAATTCCAGCCGATCTCAAGTTGCCTTCCTTTCTCTCGTACGCGGTAAGTGGAGCCAACACCGGTTGCTCGGGAGCCTGAACAAGACCCAGTACGGCGGGTGTGTGTGTGGGTGAACCTTAAATTTAAAAAGAACAAAGCTCTCGGCCAACTGAAATAAAACAGATCCACCAGGCCGCGGGCCGACAGGATCGAAGCTTGCAGGTTGAGCGTATGGTAGAGGGTACTCTAAAGGAGGACAACCCGGGTGTGATTGGGAGGGGGCGGAGCAAGCCGGCTAAGGGAAGAGAAAGGGGCGGGGCCCTGGGGCTCTCACCTCATTCTCGTCCTCAGAGTGCTGGGAGAGCTGGTCGTGCTGGATGATCTCGGCCTCATCGTCCGTGGGCCCATTGCCCACCCGGATACCACCGAAGTTCTGCGTGCCCTGTTGGGCGAGCACGTGCATGAGGAGGACCCGCTTAACGTGGTTTTAAAAAAAGGACCCAGTGTTCAACAACACAGCGCATTTAAAAGGACGTATGGAAACAACTCTAAAAGTCACAGAGAAGTAAATCCCATTTTATTAGGACAGAATGAAAAGAAAGAAAGTGTTTTTAAGGGAGTTTAAAGAACACTGCAGACGGACATACCTGATGCTTCTTCCACAGGTACTGATGCCGAAGCACCACTGTCTTCACTATCAGCATGCAGGGAACGCACGCAAGGGCCACCACCACCAAAAAAATCTGGACCCCCATCTAGAGATTTAACCAGAGACAGGTTAGACCACGTACCCACATGGGTCACACAACGCCACTGGGCCGGAGTCATCACCTGTCCTCTGTAGAGTGGCTGGTTTGTGGGGTCCTTGTAGTTGAAGAGGAACATGTTGATGAACGCTATGAGCAGGCTGGGGGCGTCTTTAGAGCTGGCAGCGTCGTAGGCGCCCCACTTGTAGAAGATGAGGATGACCAGGTACCCAAAAAGGGTGGCCATGAAGACAATCTCTGGGATGAAGCCCAGGAAGATGTTAAGAGGCTTCTTGAAGTACCTGTGGAAATCAGGGCAGACCTTGCATGACGTCCTGCCTAGGTATTAGGAACGCTAATGTGCTGTTAGGAGAAACAGCAGGCAGAGTCTGACACATACAGGTGGTTGAACAAGCTCAGGGTGACACCAAACAGCATATGGATGACCCCCAGGATGACCGACATCTTCATCTTGAAGGAGTTCAGGAAGGTCAGCTTGTTGGTGGCAATGTTCCAGATCTGCATTGCAAACAGTTGAGACTTTTAAAACGGTTAACATTTCCTCTGTTCCCTCATTCTAAACCTAAGGCATGAAGTCAAAGCGAATAATCAATTTAACTTTTCCAATTCTTAGACAGCAGAGACACTATAGATCTGAGTAATACTAATTATTATTCTCCCCAAAACACTAATATAGAAGAAATATGGCACAAAAACTGCCTAATTTCCAATGGATGTGAGGGCTGAGTGCATGTACTGAACCGTTACCGGGTCAATGCCAATCGGGTACGGTCCATTGAAGACTCCTGGTACCGCCGGATCTAATTGCATCACCTTGTTTTCTTGAAGTACTTCCTCCCTGCAGACCGAAGTTAGCGTCAGTCTCTTGTTCAGAGGGGGGGGGGGGGGTTGAGTTGAAGGGTCACTCACGTCCAGTTAGCTATCTTTGGGTCAAACATCGGCCTCACGCTCCAGCCGGAACCAAAGACGTTGAGCGACTTGGAGAAGCAGTCGTTGTAGATGATGCCAGTGTAGACGGAAAAGATTCCCATCAGCAGGATGATGTAGCGCCCGGCAAGGACCATGCTGAACATCTAAGTGGTGAAATCACACTTGATTGGACGACGGGTCTGGATTTGCTTTTAGGCACAACACAACAGTGCAGAATGGAAAAATCTTGGTGATGGATATGGATTCTCAGCTCTCCTGGCCTTCACGCTCCCAGTTTCAGGAGTTTTGATCCTCCACCACATTTCCATGTTCCATTTTCAACAGCCCATAACCAGGAAAGTAATGGCGTTAGCCATACATTTCTAACTTTCTAACTCGACGAAACGAGGACATCGAAGATCTGAGAGCCCTATCTGCGCACACAGAACTCACGGCACCGTGGCTTCCTTACCTCGTTCTCATTCTTATGGGAGAGAAGTCGACTCTCCCTCAGGACCAGGTAGAGGGCAGCGCAGGTCATGACAACCCCGTGGCCCAGGTCCCCGAACATGACCGCGAACAGGAACGGGAAGGTGATGATGGTGTAGGGGGCTGCCAGGGGAGTGGAGTAACCACACCAGTTCAATACAAAACTGCATATCAGGGCCCCAACAGAAGCAGGGAAATATGTAGCATTAGCCACGACAGGAGTTTAAGAAGGTGTTACTCTATACCGCATGCATTTGTCTAAAAATTGAGAGGTACTGAACTATGCACAATCACTTGCATTCACTTGGCTTCTTCAGTATCAACATATTAAACTAGTCCAGGCAAAAATTCAACCAGTGCCTTTATCTGTCAGCATTCAGAGCCTCTACAACACCTAAAACTGACTCTGGCACAAACTGTGGCGCCAGTTCTGCAAACCCTGAACAATCAGGCTGGGGCAGCATCTGAAACACGAATAAAGTATGTTTATACACTACAGAATATATAAATATATTTATTTATTTTTGCTAGAGGGGGATTCTCAAAATCCCTATTAGAAAACAGAAACTAAGAGAACTAAGTTTGAAGTGTTGATGCACAAAATGCCACTGTTTGGTTACCACAGACAACATCAGTTTCACAGGAAGATGTTTACCAAAGAAGTGCACCTTAAATTGCCACAGACCCAGGAGGGAAGACAATCCGTGACAGCGTGTTTACGCGGCTCACACAACTGTAGTGATCACGTGCACTACGAGCCCACTCTCACAGGCCTGCCGCCAACGTCCCCCCTGAGCTCATCACCTGGGTTAATTTCGCGGTATGTCCCGATACCGTAGGCGTCCACGATGTTCTGGAAGCCGGAGGTGAACTTGTTGGTCTTGTTGTAGGTGGGCGGGGTCTGCTTGGTCTGCATTCTGTTGAGGATGGAAGGCACAGTGGAGCCGCTCCGTTCCTGTTGAGCGCAAAGACAAGGCCACGCCCTCACGACACGCTCACCATGAGAGGAAGTGACACCAGCGGCTGCTACTCTGCAACAACTGCCGCAGATGCTGACAACGGGCTGCTCTTTTTACATATCGTGGGCCCAATTATTATAAACATTAACAAATTTAAAATTAAGAGACAGGGAGCGGTTGTACTTGGAAAGAAGGAAATGCTGTAATTAATCTCATCATCAGCACTCCTCTCTGGCACCTAGAGTGCACTGCAAAACATTTACAGTTAAAAGACCGGTGGCTTGTTTTAAGATAACAATCCGGTCAGGGGGCTGACAGATAAAGCTCCGCGAGACACGCGTCTGAACGACAATGGCTGCTGTGCGAGCGGAACAGACCAACTCCCTGACATGTGGAGGAAACGACTGAGTTAGAAAGAGACTCCGCTGTAAAAATAGCCGTGGAATAAATAACAGAAAGTGAATGCCACGCGTGTCCTACCCCAAGCTGCCGAGACTGCCCCCGCCCCTCGGGCTGTGGCTGTGTTACGCAAAGGTCTCTGCAGCGTCGGGTTTGCCACTAACCCGTTCGACTCTCTGGCCCTCGGGGTTAAAGTGACGCACGTTGGGCATGGTGGCCCTCGTGATGAGCCCTCCTCCCTCGATGGACCCGTAACATACCGACTGTTCGGCCGCCACGTTAGCTCAGAGGGATCTGTGCTGAAGTTCACTGGCCCGAACGGGGCCAAGCTAGGCATACGAGGCCAGGGAAGGAAGGGCAAGGTGCATTCCAGGTTTGTTCAGCGCTGAAGAAAATTCAGCTTATGGTTAGTCCCTGAGGAGCTCACTGAATCTGCCACAGCTGTGGAAATTTTTTTTTTTAATGGCAATGAGGTTAACACCGAAAATAGCTCCTCTGCTTGTATCACAAGTAAAACCGCTCCCTGTCCTTTCTCTGAAAGCTCTCAGTCAACACCACGACATCAGCGTGGGAGGGACCTGACAACCAGTGTGGACAAACGGTACGCTTGGGAAGGGGCCACGGGAGGCACCAGACACCGATCAGATTCCACTCAACCGGTATGACGCGGTACGACGCAACTCCCCCGCGTCGCGATCCAGACCCCCTTCGCCACCCACACACATCCCGGGGGCCCAGGCAGGAATGCTCCGTGTTGTAGGTGAGTCATCTCCAGTAGATGCCAGTCCCTAGTTTCACAGGGGGCCTTGCTGGGGCTACCTCAAGACCACTACAGTACCCACAATAATTTTTTTGAATTTTCTAAATCCTCAACGAAAGTGATCATTTTTGGGAAGTGTACGGAGAACAAAAGTGGTAGTTCATTCACATCATCTTCAGATTATTACCATTCTTCTTAGGTTTCAATTTAGTGTTACTTCTACTCAAGCAGGAAGCGTAAAGGGGCCACTGACCGTTCCTCTGCGCAGGGCAAACTGGATGGAGTCCAGGTCCGAAACCGGGCACCAGACCTCAGCAATCAGACACTTCTGGGTGACGTCGATGTTGCAGAGGTTGAGGGTGTGGTAGATGGCCTTCATCTTCCTCACCCTGATGAACCACACCCTCACCGTCTTGGCAGCCGCCTGCAGAACCCTCTGACGGTGGTCCTCTGTCTGGTTCAGCACCTGGAGACACCAGGGGGCGAGGTGTGAGCACGCCAGAGAAAAGCCAGTAGCACAACACAGAAAAATGGTAGTTGGCCAACAGGATGACGCTGAAATACCCCTCAGAGGAGCGGCCACCCCAGCCAAGACAACAGGGTTGTCCGGCACACTTAACATTGGCCGCGATCTCTGTATTCACGGCGGGTCTCCTGACCACAGAGCAGTACTGATGTCTGCTTTGGGCCGTGCGGTCGGATTTCAGTTAATTGGGGTGGGGGGGATTTACTGTACTGTGCCGTTTGATCAGGTGGTTTCATATTGTGCTCCGTTTCATGTCTGTCGGTGACTCACTGGGATTATATGCACTTAAATCAGCAGATACCATCCCTACTGCCCAGACGTTGCCGCCCACGCTGTCACGCACATGCATTACACCCCCGCGGCCGACTCCGTCCAAATGTCAGCGGGACAGGCAATGTCCCACAGCAGAACACTGATCCCTTGCCTCTGCACTCAAGCCCCCCCCCCGACAGAGCTGGTAACTGATCCCAGCCGCCAGGGCTTTGCAGACATGCCACTTGGTGGGGGCGTTGGGGAGACCATGCCAGTCAGGTCAGTGGCAGACAAGCACGGTCTCTATGTGGGCATAGACGACTGGGGGAGGAGGAAGGTAGCCGCACGTGGGCGTGTCATTCTCTGTGCGGGGGGGGGGGGGTCTTTTTTCCTAACCTAATACAGACAGGATTTATCAGATTGTTACACAATAAGGCGCTAGATTTCTCAAGCTAGGAGAAACTCAGGGCCCTAAATTCTCTAAGCACAACAGTGGCTATCAGCATATTTTTAGGTGCAATAAAATATATCGGGCACTGGTGTACTCCAGGTTGTAATCTGTAGTGGTGTATTCTGACACCATCCACTTGCAAAGTGCCGGAGTCCCCCCGCTTTAAGAAGGAGTCACTGACTGGGAGTGCCACCGCCTACTCTGGCCCAGGCGTGGGCAGAGGTTCGGAATTGTCCACACTCCTACGCTTCTGTTCCCTGAGCAGCTGGCAAAGGGTGGGCGGCCGCGGCATGTGCCTACCAGCGCTGAGGGCCCGCGACAGGTGCAAGCCCCGCTGCCCGTCCCGCTGCCCGTCCCGCTGCCCGTCCCGCTGCCCGCCCCAGCCATCCTACACTACACAACCAGCTGGGTCTGCGTGTTTTTTTGGGACTTTTCCATCACACTGGAAATGAATATAATTCAATTGAATAAACTCTAAGTTAATCTACAAACTGCCTCCATTTGCCCTGATTAGAAAAACTAACTGGTCAGATCCGCTAACCGCTCAAGTCCTCCGCTCTAATTCAATTTGATCTGAGGCCACATTGTATTCCTGCTCCTGGATCTTCCCACTACGCACAGTGAATACTGAGCTGCAGCTAAGCCATAGCATTGCATGCGGTGGGCTAAAGGCAGCACATAAAACTTACCTATAACACTTTATTTATGTCTTCATGGGCACCACACAAAAACACTCAAGCTACACTCAAAATCGTCCTATATTCACTTGTCAAAGACAACAGCCATAAATCATTAAACAAATCACAGCAGGCTACACTTAACGATACCTGAAGCTAGCTGCAATAATATGCTGTTAAATATACTTATTAAGCAGTATTTATAAGGCCGTTTTTATGCATACCTACATTATACCCCACAAAGTAAAGCCTTATTATTATCAGCACTAATGACATATAAAATCGATAATGTTGATCATGTAAAAACACAGTTCTTCTATCTGCAGAGAAACATGGCTGTAAGCTTCTTAACCAGCCAAAAGGTCAGCCTGCACTGAAACTTCCCCTGTTGCTCCACCACTGATGTAAATGAAGAACGTTTAAACACAGCAGAGTAAAAACAAGGATCCACCCAACCCTTAGAGCCCTCCTTATTTTCCTGCACTGCTTGGACATCTGGGAGAAGCCGAGGGGTTGTCCACTTCTACCCGTCAGTAATCAGTGTGAATCACTTCACCCATGATGCGTAATAGAATACAGAGAATACAGTAGTATTATTGTAGAATACAATAGTGCATCAATGGAGGTTGTGCATCTGAGGACACGGTGTCACAGCGGCACAGCCAGGATAGTACTGAGGCTAGTACCATCTGAAGGTCGTCGATGCGGGTGTTGACGCCCACGGCCATTTCCTTCCGCTCCTGGGGCGTCTCAGGACAGGGGTAGAGCGATGCGCGGAACCTGAAAGACACAGAGCAGCTGAGGACGTCGCGGTCAGGGAGGGGGTGCCGTCGGTGTGGCTTTCGGTAATCCATAATAAACCAGCTGTTTTCATAGGGAAAAGGGTAAGCCACAAACGGCTCGGGGGGCGAGCAGCTGCTATGTACAAATGACTCCGTTTATGCGAGGTGAAGAGACCTAATTAATGACGTAAACACCTGAATGCAAAACATAAAGGCCTTTGGCACAGCCCACTAACGATAACCACACACTCAGATTAACGGTCAAGAGTCAGAACTGTATGGGAACCCTTACCCCTCACATATCTTCTTCACCCTGTTTTTCAGCTGGTCGCCTTGAAAGAAAATTATGAAGACAGATTTGTGGACACGGTCCCCCTGCAGAGGAAAAAACAGGGCGAAACTCATTTTGCAAACGGTCCATGGCAGACTAAAGATTAACCGCCCTGAAAGTCATATGACTGGACAGCATCCTCTTTGTTCACCCAGAGGCCCAAATCAGAGGTTAAAAAACCCCCAATGCTACCAATAGAAGTAGCAAGTAAGCACTTCCTCATTTATCCTGCCGCCATACATCTCTGGGAGTGCTTTGATCAGCCACAGATCGGCGAGGTAGCCTTTAAATGGAAAAGGCGGAGACTGTCGTCTTTGACCACTCCCACTTCGCATAATGAGGTAACTGAATCAACGGGCGACGGTGCGGACCGTGGTGGGGTCCTCCAGAGAGTCCTCGATGTCCACCTGCCGCAGGAAGACGTTCCCGCGGCACACCCTCCACAGCATCCGCTCAAACGTGGGGATCCTCTCCCGGCCAATCACCCCGGCAACGAACCTGCAGAGGGCGACAGGATTCACCTCAGGGCCTCTGCTAACCTCCACACCAAAGTTTTACTAGGAAAACACGGCTCAGCTCAACAACAACAGTCCTAAGGGGGATTAATGTTCCTGTGACCCATGGGAAAACCATTCAGATGCCACCCGAGCTAAGTAGTGCGTATTCTCACTGCAGTAGAGTGATTAGGGGGGGGGGGGGCTCTGGGCCTGCCAGCTTGCCAGTGATTGATTGATTGATTTCAGGACCAGCCCGCTTCAATGTCTCAATACAGCCACCAGTCCCCCCCACCTCTCCTTTGGCCTAAACAAAGAGCTGTGCACGCGGCTCACACAACTGAAAACGGCTGAAACGGTGAGGGTGGTGCCTGGGAAAGAGGGGCCATCCCTCATGGAGCTTTAGGGCGCCACCCTAAAGTAAAAGTGTGTCTGTTTGCTAGCGTCTGAAAGCTGGGCAGGGAACACGCAACCCAAACGACCAGACTTTCAGGATCAGATCCTTTGCTTGCAGAGATATATAGGCTAAGAAAGGGCAATTAGGAGCGACGAATGATTGGACAGGAGATTACACGGCTAGTGTCGACTACAGGCTTGAATGAGCATGTGGCCGTCAGCTGACTGTTCACACATGACCACAGTTCACCCTGTAAGAGACCCAAGCTGCAGGCAATTTAAGACAGCAGATATAATGATTTCACTTTATTAATATCCTCATTCCCAGGCCTACAAGCACATTTCAAAAATAAATAGAATCGAACCAAATGTAAGCATACGCCCCCAAATGCACAGAAAGAATGTGTGCCACAGGTTTTGAAACCACAGGCTACACTACAGACCACAGGCTGATGAGGTTTTGGCAACGCGCAACATTGGTAGGTCGAGCCAGAGGAAGGCGGCACTCACCCCAACCTCAGCGGCACGGCGCGCCTGGCCTCACTGGGCTCCAGCAGGATGGACGACTCCTCCAGCAGGCTGGGGTCTTCCATCTGCTGATGATGACGCAATTCAGCCTGAATTCACAAACCAACCACACGTCTCATCACCCCCCAGTTAGTGGGATGCGGCGGGACAGGGTTTGGGGTTTTCGAGGGGCAACAAAGAGAGATGCGGGGATGAAGAAAGAGGAAAGGCGAAACACAGAGAGAACAATAAATAAATAAAAACATACATTAAACCAAAACAAAACGGGTTTAAACGTGCAGATTGAATCCTGGGTAATGATCCCCATAATAAAGGGTAAGCTGGCACATTTGAACCTGCTAGTAATGGCAGTCTGGTTCACCTTTCTCTACTGCAGAGCAGAAGACCGCTGCTATTGTTTATTCACTGAACCCTGGGTGACAAAAACTAAACTCCCCTAATCTCTCCTATTTATTGCTAAATAGAAATTTAACGTCTTCTCAAATTTCATGGTTATAAAAAACGGAATGTAAGGCGTGCCCTTGGCTGCAGAGCTCAAGACCTGTACACACTTGCTGGCCTTTAGGAATATAGAAAATCTGAACAGTAACACAGAAACAAGAAAAGTGTGCAAACAGGACGGTGAGCAAAAAAAACAACCCTTGAGCAGATTGGGCGAAGCACAAACCCAGGAATGGAGAGGGCCCAGAGAGGAAGGCCGGCCCAATGAAGGAAGCGAGAGTAGAGGACGGAACGGGACGTGGGCGGGTGAGGGGTGGGGGAGGAGGGAGCCGCATGCCACTAACGACTACTTCTTCCAATAGTCTGCCAAATGGATGCGCTTTGAACTGAGAGATCCCAGCAGCACTGAGCTCCCAATGACCTTTACAACAGAGAACTAAGGGAAAGGACGGGTTTTGGCATATTCCTCATTGACACTGCTTAAGATAGATCTGCCGAATGAATGGCAAACGCTGGCATGACTAATATCTTAAGACATCTTATCGCTCTCCCCCCCCGAGAAAAAAAAATGTCCAGCCAATGATGAGTTACAACAGGTACTTTAAGGACCAGATCCAGCAGGTAGACCCCAAAAGAGCCGTAGGAAGGGAAGGCTAGTTTGTAGAGCCAAATTTCTGCATCCATTTTCAGTGCTTGTCCAGTCACAGTTTATACAGTGTACATTTTATGTGCTGTAACGATTGATTCGGAGCGGTTACCATTTGCAGGGAAAATCAAGTTGAAACATGCAACGTGCTTATTCCCTGAGACCCAAAGCTTCCTTTATTAAGTGATACAGTCACCACTGTAGATCATATCATCCTTTGTTTTCAGAGAAAGAGAGACTATAAACTTTAAAACCCATGACAATAAACGACCCACCTGTAATTATTGACAGTTCAGAAGCGTAAGCAACAGGTGAAAGTGCAATAAGGACAACGCGGAATCAGCTAATGATTGCTGAAAACCCAGTCGACAGACAAGGGTAAATGATTCCTTGTAAAAGCAACACCATCGCCAGGGCGCGCAGCACAACCAGGAGACGATCACGTCGCCAGGGCGCGCAGCACAACCAGGAGACGATCACGTCGCCAGGGCGCGCAGCGCAACCAGGAGACGATCACGTCGCCAGGGCGCGCAGCACAACCAGGAGCCGATCACGTCGCGCAGCACAACCAGGAGACGATCACGTTGCCAGGGCGCGCAGCACAACAAGGAGACGATCAAGTCGCCAGGCCGCACAGCTTTACTCCAAAACGCCCTGAAGAACTGTAATCTTTGTGACAGCCAACTACAGCACATGTGACTATAAAGCCAATCGGGTAGCCTCTATCATTGTGCTGGCAGCCAATAAGAAGCCAGCAGGGCCTAGTTGTCAGAAGGAGGACCTGACCTCATTGAAAAACTGTTGTGTGCGACGCAGGATGTGCTTCAGCTCGGTCAACTCTAGAAAGTTCTTCTTCAGGGCCTCCTGGTTGGTGTTGATCTCCTTCAGCTCGTTCTCCAGCTTCTCGAAGGTGGCCTGCAGACAAAAGAAGGGAAGCCATTCCTCCGATGCACTGGGCAGCTCAAGGCCTCGGCTAACCAATCACAGACAAACTGACTGCTTCAGTTTGGTGCAAGGGAAGAAAAAAAACCTAAAAATAAACAGAGCATCAATACCTCCAGATCAATCATGTCCCGAGGGAAGGGGACTTCTGGGTTCTCTCCCGTGTCCACAATCGGGATGTTGGCTTTCTTGATCTCCTTTTCCACAAACCCTGCAAAAAGAATGGCATGAGTAGCCCTACAGACGAGAGTAATCCCTATTTAAAAAGGCAAGGACTTAATAGCACAAATGTGAACAAATACTTCAATTAATACATGTATCCATTAATACATGTATCCGCCAACAGTGTGCACGGTGCTGTAATGACGTGAGCTGAATTGACCCAGCAGACTGACGCAGGCACGACGTGTCCAGGCTGAAAACGATCACTGATTGGCAACCGCACTGCCATTGTTCACCTATCATTTTCCAATTTACAAGCAAACAAACAAAACTATAACAAACCTCCTCCGGTTGATAATGAAGTGCGGCGCCTTTTTCGCTACAACCACAAAACATGGTCTCTCATTAAGGAGCAATGCGAAACACTCAGTGGGGGGTCTCTCATTAAGGAGCAATGCGAAACACTCAGTGGGGGGTCTCTCATTAAGGAGCAATGCGAAACACTCACTCAGCTTTCGGTCCATCTCCTCACAGCGGCGCACCTCGTTGACAAACTTGCGCTGAAACACGTTCACGTCAGGGTTCAGCTGCAGGCGAAAAGAAAAGAAACGCAAAACAGTTCCATTGTGTTACCTTTATGTTACCCTGACGATAGTACCACAGGATATCGGCAATGAGAAGTTCGTTGGCATCCAGAACATCGTAGAGTAATCAACCAGTACCTCCTTTCAAACTTTTCTAAAGCTTTCCAAGGTTCCATGTTTGATGTCCCAACATCAACTACCCGCATATGATTACCGACAACGTTCGCTTGCACAACGCGCTAATTGTAACCTGCTTATCTGTCGGGTTAAAGCACGGGAATGCCACAGGGTCTGATGGGAGTTTGGGCAAAAGGAGACCTCTGGACACAGGAGGATTCCCATGCTTGCACCAGTTAGGCACTCACATCGCGAAACTGGACCATCCCCAACTCTCCCAGCTCACTGACGCAGCAGTATGCAGCCTCAGACTGGAGGAAGAGCTGTGCCAGCGTCATCTCCTCACTCCTGAAGAGTTCCCCCATGGTGGCAGTGTACAGAGCAGCTCAGCGCTACAGAGAAACAGCCTAGTCCTGCGGGAAACAAGGAAACGGCCAGGACAAAATCCACTTTTATTTAATCACATCAGCAGTCAGTCAGTCAGTCAGTCTGCTCCCAGTGGCCACTTCTATCGTTAAGGTTCAGAAGCTAACAGCTCAGTGGTGGCCATGCAGCTTTTACCAGCAAAGTGTGAAACTTCACAGTGCCTAAAGAGAGCAGTATGTTAATGCTGGAATTCTGAACGGAAAGAAATACATTACAGAAATACATTCCCATTGTTAAAAGTTTCCCTTTTGTTTGGCGTTGGGCTGAGGAGAACAGCCTCTCCTTATTTTAATTTCCAATATGTGTGCAAGTTTACTCTTAAGCGTTAGAAATAATGTTAACTAAACTACTAAACCTAAAAACTACTTTAAAAGTTACAAATAAGTAAGACACCATCCTAATATTAAAATTTAAAAGGTATACAGACTTAATTTAGGAGTTGTGCAAGTCCCAAATTGTTGAAGATTAAGGATTAGTTTGGTGTACCATGTGATTCCAGGTACCAGACGAAAAGGAAAGGAAATCTCCGCTCCAAAACAAGCGCTTTAATTCTAAACTGCTCGCTGCTAACAACAGAACAAGGAAGTGGTTTAAAAGTCGAACAAAAAATGTCTACAACCTTTATAGAAATGCATCTCGGAGAAAAGTAACTGCTGTTCTTTTATAGATCAATATTTTAAACGAGACTAATATCGTTGGGATTGTGAGAAATTACAATAAAAAAATGAATACAGTGTTTGAGTATTGACAACAATACGATTACTGGACACATCATGACATTTCTGCGTGAGTGTGCAGACTGCATATTTATTGCACTTTAGGTAACAATTACAACGCACAGCTGGTAAACAAACATAACGCCGAATGACGAAAGGCATACATAATCTGGTATATGCTAGCTATGTTTAAAAACGTTTCTTTTCCATACAGTAACTAATGATGACGTTCACCTATAATTTAACTTTTATTTTAATTAGTTACTTGCTTTGTGGCTGGTTACTGTACTATAACTAGGTAGATAGTTCAAAAACCGTAATTTATTCGAGTACTAATAAATATACCGTGTAGTTGTTTTAAAGCTAGTCAACCATCTCAAACGTGTGTAGCCAAATACTAGTTGCCAGGGGCACAGTAAACGACGACGGTTACCTGGACGAGGGAGGGTATTTTTTTAACTTAATTTTATACGCTTAATAATAAAGCAAATTTTATCTTTATTCATACCATCAATCATAAACTATACAACTAAAACTGTTCAACTACTTAACTAGTAGTTCGAAACCATACACAGCGAGTTTAACTAGTCAATTACACAACTAGCTAGCTGTCACTCCAGTCAAGCATGAAATTAATTTATTTCTAACTAATTTATACGAGTAGCAATCAGTTCAGTTTCTAAACGGTCAAAACCAAATAGACGACTTAATTTCAGTAATGTTTACTACGTTGTTAGCAATGTAGCTGTGTTAAACTGATACTTCGGATAGTAAAACAAGTTATTGCTGCCTCGATCGTAGGGATCAGATCTAAAATACGTGATGGGGAATCACTCTTATAACTAACAACAAACTTGATTTAAAACAACTCTATTACTATATTAACGTTATTAAAACAATATCCTACTGTAATTAAAGCCTCCCCACCTCCTCCGCGTTCTCTCTCCAGGAAACCTTAGCTGATCTTGCTTTGCTGGGACTGACGTCAAGACAGGCAATCAAATCACGTGTTGTAAATGGTCCTCAGGTACTGTAACATTTTTTGTGGATTGTATTGTGGAGGTAGTTTGCACTAAATCTCTCTAAATGTTAGACGTAGGGAGGGCCATTTAAAAACTACAAGCTACTAAAAAGAAGTAAAAAAACAACTTGACGACGAAATTGTCGATGTGTTCTCCCACTAAATATAATTCGCGATCCACGTATCTACGTTTCATTAGGCTAAATGTTACAACACGCATGGAAGCAAATCGTGAGCAGGTTTTAATAAAAAAAATTTAAAAAATAGTCAGCTATTGTCATTACTTGAAACACGTGGGGGATTTTGAAAGGGAAAAAGTTAAATGTATTACTTTATAAAGTACTATATCTGTGCTCCATTTAAATGGCCTCAGCCAATGAAAAGGCTGTCAGTTGACATCTTTTTTCAGTTGAAAAATGAATGAATACCCACATTGGCCAAACTTCTACCCTGACGAAAACATCATTATGTTGCTTTCGTGTCGGTTTTCATTTCTTTATCAGCACTCAGGGACAGGGACGTGCAGAGGGAGGGGCTCTGGGGGCTCAAGCCCACGCCCTTTTTCCAAATTAATCAAAAGTGCCCCTCTAAACATCAATTAATAAACAATTATATTGTGTAAAAATGCATTTGAATTAAAATGACCATGACGTGCACGAAACAGTAGCAAACGTAGTTATTATTTATAATTTTTAAATTAGGATTTTTCGCAATTTCCCCCATGCGGGACTACTACCACTAGTACTGCTACTACTACTTGTAATATTGGTATTACCTAAAATTAGCTCTGTGGTGAAAGATAGCCCTTTTTTTTCTTCTTTTTTTTTTTTTTTACATTTGAGCCCCTGCAAGTCACTGCTCAGGGAAAATACTCAATGGCAATACAGCTAGTCCCTTCATCCGGATAAGGAATCAGCGCTGATTAATGATTTGACTCATTGGTCAGAACGGGTGAAATCCCGACCCTGGGAAGGTATTGAAACTGAAACCTCAAAATGATTTGTGTGCATGTGTGTATGTATGTGTATGTTTGTGCGTGTGTGTGTGTTTATGTGTACATAGCTCAGGTGAAAGCAAATGTAAAATAAATAAAAGATTTCTACTGAAGTGATTCCGTCATAATCTTTCTGGAGTCTCGCAGAAAAGGGGATTGGGATCGGACAATCCGAAAATGTGACAACTCCCACATGCATGCAGAATTAATAAAATCTTCCAGGCCCTCGCGTTATTTGCACTGGTTTGATGTGATATTGTTGGAAGGGAAATAACTGGGTGAAAAATCCGACACTTACGCGCTAATTAAGTGGCCGTATATTTTGCAACTGGCATTGCGTGAGAGGCCAAGGTTTCCAACACAGAAGACCACTGCTCGCGGTGATCCTTAAAAAATAACATGGTTCAGAGAGCGCGCTCTCTTGTGGATATATGAGGAACCATAGAAATACTGTTCTGGTGTTAACAATAATGACTAGAATGTCAGATAATAGGTTTGACTTTTTTGACTGGTTGGGTATGTCTAACAGGGAGACATAGGAACTTGTATGGCTTGGTACTAAATTTCCTTCTCCAAATTAGGGCGCCTTTGTAATTAAATCCCCTGTTTTAAAGTCTGTGCAGTTCAGTATTGGCAACTAGTTAAAGGTCTTGAAAGCTTTCGACTGCTTGCATGTTACAAAAAATTATACTGTTATTTTATTGTATGCGTAAATTTGCTGCATCCTGTACTTCACTTAAAATTGATTCTGGTTTATTAAGGCCGGTTCTATGTTGGTTATTGGTTTGTTTTAAATGGTAGAGCAACATGGAGCACATGGTGCAGGATAAGCTCCCATTAATCTAGTTTTGACTGCACTCCTTTACAAATTGCCCTTTCCTTTGTAGTCGAAAAACAATGAAAAGGGTGCCATCCAGCATCAGATTCTGCTGAAATCAGAGCCCCCTGATTCAGCAGCTCCCTCTCTCTCGCTCTCTCTCTATGTTGTCAGACAGCAAACAGTTGTTTGTCTCTTTTCTCTAAACATTCCTATATGATCATTCATTATTTCTGTAGGCCCAGCATGCTCATTACAGTTCAACTTTCACCTGGCTGTTTTGCAATATAAAATGTCCCGAGGAAAAGCGATAAATAAATAATAATTAAAGACACCGGCTCTCCAAACTTCGGATTTTAACTCCTAGCCTTGCCTGGCTGCATGGTGAGGGGTAGTGCTTGACTTCTAGCAAACGGTCTTGATCGTACGGAGGGCTGGGTCCCTAGGCCCATAAGGGGTGGCAACTGGGGTCAGGGCTTTTTATACCATTAGGCGGAGTTACCCTCTGGCCATGGAGGGGGAGGGGCTAAAAGGCAGGAGGGAGGAAAGGAAAAGTTACAGGCTACTTTGACTGTGTGGTTTGACGGGGAGCAGTGGCATTTGAGTTTGGGCACGCATGCTGTCGCTGAGAGAGGTGTCCTTTCCTGCTTGCTGGCCAGTGTCCCAGGGCAGAAAAAGACAGCGAGAGTGAGAGCGAGAGAAAGGGGGAACGGGAGAACGAGCAAAGTAGACAAGAGGAGGAAGAAGAACGGGAGAAGCAACAAGCAAGAGGAGGAGAATTTCTCAGAAGGAAAAAGGAGTAGGATTTAAAAAAAATTAAATCACATTTAAAATTTACTTTTGTTAACAACAATGGCGGATTCGAGTGTACAGCTGGCAAGGGTTGCCCTGAACGAGGCTTCTGACGACGAGGACCTGGCCCTCATGGCCGCGGAGGTAGACGTGGACGGGGCGGCGGTGGAGACGGAGAACAGGAGCGACGCTCAGGTGAACGGGGTAATGGTGCTGGCTTTGCTGGACAAGATCATCGGGGTGGTGGACGAGATCCAGCATACTCAGAGCAGGCTGGATGCCCGGCAGCAGGACATGGAGAGGTCGGTGACCGGCATCCAGGGTGATCTGGCCAAGCTCTCCAAGAGCCACACCACCACCTCCAACACCGTCAACAAGATGCTGGAGAAGGTGCACAAAGTCAACGTCAACGTCAAGACCATGCGCTCCAGCCTGGAGAAACAGGCGGGGCAGATCAAGCGCCTGGAGAGCAATGAGAACGAGCTGCTCAAGAGGCGTAATTTCAAGGTCCTGATCTACCCGGTGAGGAGTGGGGCTGTGTCTGGGGAGGGGCAGAGTCTGCAGGGGCATCTCGGATCTCTGGTTTGCTGAGTTCTAAGCTTTTTACATAAAGAGCTAACATCTTATACGCCCGACCAACACAGAATACATGTCACATGTCTTTTATCTCGTCACAGTAAATTAAACATCCTGCTGACTAGGGGGGCGCTTCTCCGAAAGGCAGTGAACATTTATTTTAATTAGTTTGGCAGTGAAGTTTGGCGCTATTGCGTGTTAACGTACAGTGACTACAGTACCTGTGCCGCCGTGCCTCACATCAAGGTGGGGGCGGTGTTAGTTGACAACACGCTGCTTTTTAATGTGTTGCCAGCCACGTGCATTGTCAAAGCGCTATACAGTGATGGGGAAACTGTCCGTTTGCGTTGCTAGGGCCAAGGAGCAAAGGCTGAGGGGAAAGAGTGAAAGCCAAGCTGGAGTTCAACCAGGAGAACAGGGGTTCGAGGATATGTGTGGAGGTCTCAGCAAGCGTTCACCTTGTTCGCTGAAGGAGCAAAAGGACACAAGTACCGTGTTGTAGCCTCAAGTCAGATGTGTGGTTAAAAAACAACAAAATAAATAAATACAGACGACACGAGGCACAGTGATTGCTAAGGCTTCTTATTCTTTGAGTTATAATTGAAGTTATTATAAAATAATTTAAAGCATTTAATCACTTTTAATGCAGTTATTGCTGCCAAGGTACTTGAACCAGTTAATTCTATTTGTAATTATTGTTTATGATTTTGGTTGGTTAATATCATAGTTTGCTTATACACACATATAATTATTCATACTACTTTAACAAAAGAACTGTTTGGAATTTATATGTAAAGCAATGATTATCTTGGCTCATTCGGCCATGTCAAGACACAACGTCTCGAGAACTCCCTGTTTCTATCAGTACGGGAGAATCATACTCTTGTGTGTGGCCAGCAGATTCCATTAGTCCAATGACAATCAATTTCAGATTTGTTTAATTCTGCTGTGAATTCAAATTTCAAAACAAAGACGGAAACGAGACCCAAAAAAATTAAATCTGAGACAGAAGGACAAAATTTAAGCGCCTCCAGGGTCAGTTTATGTCTTTAACTAATTGTGACCCGGGGGGGGGGGGGGGGCAGAGGGGGCGCACAATTAGCAGAGGCTGTCGGCCGGCAGTACCGTCGACGTGTCTCTCTTCCAATCTCTGAACCTCTCGTTTAGCCCGCAGTGTGGAAAGGGGACGGGAGTAGGGATGTATTCATTCCTCACACTCTCTCACATGTCACACAGAGAAAAGTGCAGCACACAGAGAAGAACGCCGAGACCATCTCGACAAACGTATTCTTGGTTGGTGGTATTCGGAGCGCTCTAGGAATGTTCACTGTGGATCATCGGTTACACAGAAGGCTCTCAGCTGAAATCCAGCCTGCCATCAGCAATACCCGGCTTTTCACGCGGGTTGTTGGTTTAAAAGTTGAACTACCTTTGTGTGGGGTGGGGGTGTTTGTAGTTCTGATATTTGAGTTATGAATTCCTTTCAGATTCGTTGCATTTCATCATCGGTTTATCAGCTTTATTTAGTTGTAAAGAGCCGCCCATGTTGGAGATATGTGCTCCATTTCTCCTCAAATAGAGAGGCCAGAGATTTAATCAAGGAGTAAATCAAGTTAATCAAGTTAAAATCCAAGCCCAGAAGCAGGTTGTTTCGACAGGATAGGCATGGACAGAGATCCCCATGTGTCCCTCAGCCAGCCAGGCTGCTCTATTTATTGCTAAGGCCTGCATGGTGTCGGGTTGAACGACACCCAAGCAGTGGGCCAGCTAGTGACAGCCCTAGAGATGAAAACTGACCCTGGATCAGGTTTCGCTCTTCCGTGAGACTCAGTCTCACTGCTGCAGACCACCACTGATGCACGAGCGCTCAAATTCAGCCAGGTTTCGTCATTTTGAGAGGACGGTTGGGTGTCTGGCCAGTGTAATCTCCTGATCTCCACTGTGGGGAGTCAAAGGTACAGTCCCGATCGGTAAAGGCCCTCTTGATCAGAACGATTGACAGTATGTCGGTTTCTGTATTTCATTTGTCTTTTTACAATGCGGACATAACATTGTTCATAGCACACAGCAAAAACATCAACTGCATACTTTTGATTTGCTTGTTCCTTGGGGCTTTTTTGTGGACAATTTATTTCATTGTTTATGTAGCTAGAAGGTGCACAGATACCACAGATGCAACCAAATAATAATCATCGTCGTCGTCGTCATCATCATCATCATAATAAGAAATTCTGATTATGAAAGTTTTATTTCCGCAGTAGTAATAAGGTACATTCATAGTTCTGTAGTCTACATCAGTGAATGGAGCCCGGGGCATCTTGACATTGATTATTTCACAATTAAGACTGTATTATTTTCATCCCACTCTAAAGCGTAGCAACGCAAGCACTTGAAAGGAGAACATTTTGCTCTTTGCCCGAGTGGCTGAGACTAATGAGCATGAGAGGATGACTCACAGCGAGAAGGACCATTAGTTTTTCAACTCCGGTGCGGTGGCAATTACGGGATGAAGTTCTTCAAAAGGCCCCCCGTGACAGCCGATGAGCATTGTCGTCAAGCGCGGTGAGATGTTTGTCTTCACGTTACACGCGGCTGTTGGTCCGTGGGCCATTACCACCTGACAGCCATAGGGTAGTGTTCTTGTTTGCCTTTTTTGGATGAACCAGAAGTCAGAAATCCTCTGAACAGACTCCCTAGTGAACAGTATCAAGTGAAGAGTGAAGAGGATACTCAACAGTTTGGGCTCATTAGATGATGCAGCCAAGAAGGCAACATTCTCTCCCGTAGATACCACTGTCAGAGTTCCATTCCCCGCCCAGACGCCAGGGACAGTGGAAGCAACCCCACCCGGGACCTGTCAGCGAGAAGAGGCCGGAAGTGCCAGAATGTTGCAAAGTCCTGCAGGGAACAGTGCGAAGACCCCGTAACGCCCTGTTGGTGAACAGCCCCAAGTTACCCCTCTGATTCACACACTTGGCATTAACCTCCCCCTCGCTCCACAACCTACAGCCGTCGTCCCCTCTTCCCTCCCCCTCACCCCTCACCCCTCGCTCATTTGGAACCAGCCAGCCTGTGGTCTGACAGGACAAAGGTTTCGCCGTTGCCTTTTAGCAACTCGTTCTCTCAGTGTTGTTGTTTTTTCCAAAAAGCCGCTCAAAGGCGAGATTTACAATCAGAGGAGTGACATTTCAAAAGAGTGTGTGTGTTTGGAGGGTGGGGAAGGGCACAACTTCTGCTGATCCGTTTAAATGAGGGCAAGATATTTCACACTAATTCGCCAAAGGACAGAACGGTTGCATCTTCCAGAACATAGAGACTAGTCTGCTTTGTTTTTCCCACATTCTGACCAATGATTTAATCTAAGTTATTTATCACGGGCTCGTTCTTTGCAGTCACTGCATATATTTTCTTTGTTCCTTTTCATTCATGTGTGAATATAAAGCCTTTTCAGGGCTATTTGTTGAAGAGCTTGAGTGAAAACGCTGTACAGGAAATCACCAATGCTGATCTGATTGTTTCTGCTCGGTGTTTAACACTGAAATATTAGTATTTGTTTAACACTGAAATCTTAATATTTGTTATTGGGCTATAGATCGTGCAATTTCCACTGTGCTGGACCATCTACCAAGACAAGTGTTATCTTTTGGCTTGGCTGCCTGCATTCCTGTACCAGTTTTGCAATTCCGTCTGCATTTTTAAGTCATTAAACACTGCGTGCAAGGGGGTACGACGAGATTATATTGACTTTATTTTCATCCCATAAAAAAAAAA
>JAOVYW010049711.1:2994-16447 GCA_025775045.1 Hiodon tergisus
TATGTTCTTTTGGGTCGATGTTAGGGAAGAAAGATTCTGTAGCACGTATGTTCTTTTGGGTCGATGTTAAAAGTCATGGTGTATTTTATAATTTGCTTGTTGGCAAAGTAGGGGTTTTCACAAAGTTTGGAGCGGTGGGATTTCACACACAGCTCACACCGTTGTGCCTTTTGGGGCGGGGAGTTCTGCTCGGTCGCTAGTGCCTCTCAGTATAACCGCGGCTACGTTCAATCCGGCTCCTCCCTCGACACGGTTCTACCGCCGTCGGCCATGGTCAAGCCATGGGGAGATGGGTTACATCATGGCAAATGTTCAAGCTTCTCCGGACATCTATTGAATCATGTTCCACCCCCACAAGTAAGATGACCTCTAGGGGAAATGAGCAGAAACAACTTGGCTATTGATTATTTAAAGGCTGAAAGGTATGAACCAAGAGACACATGCTCAGTGTAGTAAATTGCTCTGCCATAGATTTGTCTTCACTTCTTTCAAGACGGTTTTTATTTAAACAATCTGGCCCCCGGGAGGGGGTGCGGAGGTCGATCAACCACCCCGACCGAAAAAGTCACAAAAGTAGTCATGTGCTCGGAAGCCGGTTTTGTCCTTCACTGGTTCCACCCCGGCAAAGCGGCCTCCGCGGGGGGCACAGTCATGCTTCAGTCCAGGGGAGGGGACGCTGCATAGACTGCCGGTCGTTCTGTGCTCCTCGGTGTAGGGGAGGGAACTCTCTTCAGGGTACCAAGGTTCCATCCCTGGGCAACGGACAGGATGCGTCACTTACGTTTGGAGTCTGCGGCGAAGTCCGTGCCGAGGTCCGTCTTGTTGAATTCAAGCACGTGTCCTCCTTGATGCACTCATCTGGCTGCAAGCCACACGGTTCTGACAGACAAAGGCAGGAAGAAGGTTCTGACAAGAACGCACGGCGTGTTAAACGAAGGTCCGTAGAGATGGTACCTAACACATTACAATGGTGACGTTGTTTTGTTTGTGGCTGTATGTGGTTCAGCACAAACTCCCTCGCACAGGGTGCAGAGCACGACTAGACCCGGAAAGGGTGGGCGGTTGCTCTCTCCCTGTCCTTTTAGCAGCAGATCGCAGTAACAGAAGGTCACCCTCGGGTGAGTTTCTGGGTCCTGCTGGGAAAGTGTAGCTACGGCCAACGCGTCAGACCGCAGCCCGGGACAGTTTGGACGGCGTGGATGTCCCTTCTCCTCAAACCGACACGCTCTCCAGCAAATCAGTTTCCTCCAGGCGCGAGCGGTTAAGGCGGCGCTACAAGCTACAGCACTGCCGATCGTGCCACGCCCCTGTATCCCCGCGCTCATGTACGCCCGGCGCGTCTTCGTCCTCGGGGCACCGGCACAGGGTGTGCGTGTCAGCGTGACAGATGTGAGTGGATGTCTGAGATCCCGCCGCTGAGACGGCCGGGCGCGCTCCCACGTCCGCAGGCCAACATTTGAGTGGATGTGTCTCTGGGGGGAGGGGAGAGTCGCTGGGGTGAGAAAATGAGATCAACCCCATTAGATGTATTTGGGGTTCCTACAGGGGTCTACAGTGGCTAACCACGATGGCGTGACCTTTCGAGTGGTCCTGAGAGAGAGGTCCCAGCGGTGAAGCTCAGAGAATATAAAAATCCCTGTTTTCCCCGTTCTGTCCCCCAATGGCTGCTCCCCTGTATTGGCACCCCATTGACCAGTCCACCGTTTAAATGTTCCCTCTTTTACATACACATTACACTGGCTATGCATATGTTCAATGGCTCTACAATAAGTGCACTCACCCTTACAAACGCTCATGTTCTCCACATGCTATATGATGGAAGGTTCAACCTATGATGGAAGACAATTCATCCGCCTACCTCGGGGGTGAATTGTCGTGAGGACCAGTTGTCGCAGGAGGAATGAAATTCCTCCTGGGTGTTAATGCACTGGCCTGGACTGAATATAACATCTTTAGAACATGCTGGCTGACTGTACAGTCAGTCAGGAGTTCACAGCAAATTAGACATGAGTCCTTAAGAGCCGCAGGAAATTTTAATGTAACATTATTATTTACTTTTTTATTTCTTTAACTCTTTCTTCACCTTGACACGTTGGCTCAGGCATCACTCAGTGCCACCTCTTGGCGTGTCACCACAACCTGGAGTGCAGCCAAAACCCCCTGATTGGTTGGCTCCAGTTCTCATTCTCCTCCTCACTGATCACAGAATCACTCTTTCAGAATCCTCTGCAAACACAACTTTAATTCATAGAAAAATGTCCAACAACAACAAACAAAAAAAACAACAACCTCAATCTGTCCTTCAAGAATGCGCAGTTATCTGATAAGCGGGTCGGTCTGAACTGGACATCCGCTTTTGTCTAGCATTGGTTCGCGAACAAGCTAAACTGAAAAGGGAAGTGCTCTTAACCACATACATCATGCATTTGTCCTTCAAATTAAAAAAAAGGCATTGAGCATAATGGATGCCATGGCAACGGGAAGGAGGTCGTGCAGGTACGGCGATGCCTGTGCGTTCTGGTAGGACGACACAGCCAGGGGGTTTGGCAAAGGACCATCACGTTACTTTCCGTAATTCACACCGCTACCGAAAAGAATGCAATGCTGGAGGTGGAAACCATTGTGCAGGTACTGTGTGGAGAGAACCTGAGCAATTATTTAACGGCTAATTGAGAAGGCATCCATTTGCACAGCAAATTTATAATCCTGGCACCTACTCTCCCACTACTCACAATAATCAGAAATGTGCCCAGTTTTTCACGACTGCCAGATTCAGATTCAACCACGGGCAACGGCATCCTCACACGACTTCATGCTTTCAGGACTTCCTTTTGACCGGTGCGCCGTGCTGCGATCGATGAGTGCGAAGGTCTCTGTAAAAAGCCAACAGGACGAGTTCAGCCTTTTATTGGCTTTCCACACAGTGAGGGCCTGACTATACGGAACACCATCAACTGTCACCAACAGGCTGACTGGCATATAAATTAAAACATATAGGACGATTTCAAGTCACAGTTGAAAGACTTGTGTCTCCAACTCTGGTCCTGGAGAGATCCCCCACAATCTGGTGGCCACCTGTGATGGTCTCCAAACCCCCTTACGTGGGTGATTTAGGGTGGCATGCAAAAGCCACTGGATCGAAAATCGCTAGGACCCGAATCAGTAAAACAAAAGCTAATTCAAATTAAATTATTCAAATAAATCACAACATGAATCCCCTGTCTCGATGCCTCAAATCACTTCAAGATGAATTACATATTCAGAAAACAACGAAACCCATTACATTAAATTAAAATTTAAAATGCTGAACGAAACGTCAGGATTACATTGACTCCTGAATCTGAGGCGATATGTATATAATGTTCAACAGTGGTCCAATCACGAGAATGTGGGGGTAAAACTATACTCTGCAGATGTCTTAATTTCCCCACGATGACGCCGTGTAGCGGAAAAGACAGAACGCTCGATCTGAATTCAGAACTACCAGCGTCATGCCAACACGTCTGTTTCACACTGGGCTCCACCCCTTTTAGGCACGACAGTGTTGAGTACGAAGCCGCTAACCGGACTAACCGGACCCAGGGGTCCAGGGCAATTTGGCGCTGTGACCCTAACGGCAAAGCCACATGCAACTCCAGAAGCCTTCCAGGGGGACACGGCAGACAAACTCCAGGCAAAGTGGCTGGAGAAACCAAATCGCAGGAATTATTTAACATGACCTTAAAATAAAGAGAAAAATGAGTCCGGTGTGATCTGAGGCCCATTCCCATCCCATTCTGCTCAAAGTTTAAAATAATTATAAATCTCATCCCACATTTATATGATATTTTAAATGCCTGCAGACCCTATGGGCCCCGGAAGAATTAACCACTAACAGGCACGAGGTGCTGTAGCATGATTGTTTAAGACATTGTTGGACAGACATAAAAATAGAAAGATTTTAAATAAATTCTCTTTTTCTAGTTATGAACTTCAGGGGGCGTTATGAATTCACCACAATTCTGGATAGAGTTATCAACATTGCAATCGAAATTGAAGGACAGACGCGCCACGTAAAGATGGGTACTGGGTTAGAGGGTTTTAAAAAGATGATAAAACTTAACATGAGCCTGCGTCGAGTAGATCAATAGATCGGTTTATTACGCCCTCTTGTGGACAACCAAGCAAGACACCAGAATTTAAAAGGGACGATCTGTTATATTTCACCCTTCTTCGTCAACCCATGGACAACAAATCTTTTTGATAGCTAGGGTTAAGAAATTGATTATGTCAAAATTATTTGCGTTTTAGTGGTTTGACCAATCCGGGTCAGTTACCTGATTATTCAAAAGGCCTAAAGCATGCCATATTAGCTCAAACCAAGAGCTCAAGGAACATCTCCTGGGAATACAGCAAGGTTCATCTCCATGATGGCCAAAAGTAACAACCTTAGCAGTAACATAACAATAACAATATCTCAATTCTGTATAAAATACAAATACTAATTCTGTTCACGACTTCACCTTATTGCCAATTTTATTTAATACACTAGTGGGTTAAAAAAAATTTTTATATAAAGAATACAAATTTCGTTTGTAAGACGTTTAATTTAGTTGTGCCCGGGGAGTTGTTTTCTCAACCCACAAACCCGAGAAGGAATTTGTACTGCCCATTATGCTAAAATGCTGCACAATTTGCTTTCATTTTTTATAATTAGGACCTCACTCGCCACTCGGGGGCTCTTGGCGTCATTGGCAACTTAGACAATTCCCTATACTACTCATCCTGCATTGGGTGTCTTTGTACCTTTTTTGTCGACTTGGTTGGCATGGGTAAACATTTTATTTACAGCTACAATGAACCATTTGGTCGTTCTCAGATTTAGCTCGCAACGTTAAGATGGCAAATTAGACCCAGTGACTCATTAGCGGAATCTTTGGTCTCAATACGGTGGTTCCGTCATGCACTGTGACTGACCCCATCACTTTATTTATTACACTTCAGTTTATTAATGCAGAAGAGGTTATCCGATTGAGGACAAAAAAGATATCAAATACAATGTCCGGTGGGACCAAAACCTAACCTTTGAGTACATACTCGTATTTAAAGTCATAAGCACGCAGAACTGTGTAGAGAAGCAGTTGTTCGGCGTTTACGCTAGTATTAAATAGACATGACCGGGCCGTCATGCTGAAGAATTGGATTCTTCCAAACCGGCAAATTTGTTGAATTGGCCCGGGTGTTTTCTGTTGGTAGCTTAAGTACGATACAATTTATGGAAGGAAGGCGCACCGCAATCGAAGTTGGAAACAAGGATTTAATTGGCTTCATAAATAAATGGTGCTTCACACAAAACAATCTAACCCTCTCGCACATCATCGTTATTATTGAGGTCTTTTAACATATGTTTGAGGTTTTAGCAAACGTCCATTTGCCACACAGAATCACCCTCGCGGATAAAGCAAACAGATAATAAAATATAGGTGTATTAAAGTTGGCTGACATAATTAAATTAAGTTTACTGGTAAACCTATTTTTTTACAAAATAAAGTACTTGAAAATATGAAGCTGCGTTTTTCTGAACTGCATCAACGTTATAAATTTGCCCTTTTTAAAAGCTTTTCAGAAATTACCAGCTGTTTCCTCTCATGTTTAATGCATCTGATGTCATCCAGATAATACAACTTTAATCGGAATTTAAGTGCCATTTGTGTGTATGGAATTAAATTTCCAATTTGCTTTACATTGCATGCAAGTCGCCTTGCATATTAAACAGGTCCTTTTGCATTTAACAACGTTTATCGCACACATTCAATACAATTATGGTTTGTGCCCAAGCTATTTCACAAAAAGTTGAAAGTTACTTTAATATAGAGTTCTGAATGCATTTATAAAATATCTTGAAAGTATAAAATAAAAGAAAGCATACAGATGTTAGTGCTCTACTCACACAGACGAATGTACTGGAAACTACTGCCATAATACAATAACAAAGTGTTCAGCGGGAATATAACTACTCACCTTTCAAAAATGAAAAGACTATAAAGTTACATTTTGTAGTTTGCTCATCTGAATCGATTTGCAATGCCTGTGTTTATTTCTCTCAGTCAATAAATACGTATTTCACATGACACGCTTCAGTCATTTCACTGTAGTGTTTTGTGGCCGATCTATAACTACAGCTCCATCAAAGGTTAGTCACAAAGAGACAAAGGGCCCTGAGAATACTGAACATTATAGTGAGCATTTCTCAAAAGTAAAAGAGAGAGGGGAAAAAAGGATGAGATTAAAATTAAAAGCATGTGGAGGAACTGCAAGGCCCATTTACACATCAACAGTCGTACATTTGAAGGGCCCGTGACAGAACAAATTCACACGCTTGTCAATCGCGCTGCTCTCCCCGCGATCCTGGTTCTCAGAAAGTGTTTGAATAAGCGGCCTGAGAAGTATTGATTTGAATCTGGGTCCAGTGCTGTGGGTTTTAACGGCTTCGGCTATCTTTCATGATGAGAAATGCAAATATGCGTTACATACGATTCACTCCAGTCCCTGCGAATGGATAGAGGGCCGAGGGACCAAGCTCCAGGAGCTCCGTGATTGGCCCTTTCGGCCGCATCAGTTTTACTACAGCGGCAAAACCGCACATGGCGAACAGTTCCTGAGAATGCGGCACATTCTTTAAGTGGCTACCTGAGCCCCGGGGTTCTATACTTACCGTCATTCACAACAGCTCGTCCAACTTAGGGTCTCTGGGCCCAGAGATTACATTATAAATAAATTTACAAATGCTATGTTTGGCAGGTTCCTATGACCTGGGGCGTTTTTTATGAGGTCTAACAACATAATACTTATCAGAAGAACAAAAAATGACCAGGTTAAAAGTTTTTATTAGGCATGGATTCAACCCTGTGAATTCCAGATCATAAGGCTCAGCCAACGCTCCCGCGATTGGCTTTAACGGAGCGAGCCACCTCGGGAGGCTTAATACGCCATGGTAAATGTCGATGTATCTGTCCACTTACCCCCCCCCCCAAAACAATTCAGTGTTTATCATGTAGATCAATGTTGCCAAATCCTGGTCCTGGAGGCCCACTCTGTGCGCTGGATATATTTATTTAGTTATTTACTCCCCAATTTGGATTACCAATAGTGCTAACGCATCTTAAACTCAGCAGGCAACACTTAAACTCAGCTGGAGAGGTTCGGAGTTGATTGGAGGAGATCCCTCTCGACTGCGCAGCTAGCCTACAGCCGCACAGGAAGCCGGCAGAAGACATTTGTTAACGAGGAGCCCAGAAAAGCACAGCAGATTTTACCCAACCCAGCTCTGCCGTTGTGCCCGACTGTTGTACTTTCCCAGTCACAATGGCTGAATGGCAGGTTACTTTTTAATCCCAGTGATGCTTGGGTCAAAGCATATAGTGAGAGCCAGTTAGGTCTAGCGTCTTAAATTAGGTTTAGTCATGACCGCGACAGACACGCAAGAGAAATTAGTAATTTCATTCAAAATAACTTCAGTTAACAGTTCATGCATTTGTGAAAAGCAGACAACACAAAGATGGGATTTCACTGACCTCCGAGAGAAGACAGGTGGCTTCCGAGGAATGCAAAACAACCTCTGGCCTGATGTTGAGCGTACCCCCGAATTCTCATTTCTTGCGGCTGGACATTTTGTAAACAGACGCAGATGAGGGCAGCTTTTTCAGTGGCTCAGTGCTGCTGTAAGTATGGGAGGTCCTTCCGAGTTCATACAGCAAGAAATATATTCCGCAGACCGGGCTCCGGTGCTTGGTAGTGCCAGCGTAATCTCGCAGCAACCTGTTGCCAAAGAATGATCGCAACCCGGTATAACATTTTAAAACGGAATTTTAGTTCGACTTTCGATTTTAATATAAGTTCTCTAAAGCAGATATCAAACTTTCAAAACCTGATATAGCCGATTGTTATTGACTATATGTTTGCGTTTAGAAATGTTTATGCTTTGAACTTTAGGAAGAAATAACTGTTTTGTGTAGCTATTTGGAATACTATGGACAGAATCTGATACTGTTTTGTCCATCATATTACGACACGACAGAAGTCTCCCTACCTTGCTTTTTCCGAAGATGAGAGCTCCAAGATAACCTTTCCCTTTACGCCTACTGCACTGACACCTAGTGGCAACGATCTGAATAAGCAGGGGCCTGCCTGGGAATGACAAACAACTGGGGAAACATAAAACAAAGACAGTATCATGGGTAGGGTATTGTAATCAGCACACGAACACGTTTTGCTATAATTGATATGATCTCGGCTGATACCGATTCCACGGCTAGTTCCACAGGAAGCAACAGCAGCTAAAGGTCATGAAAAATAAGGAAAATAAAGGAATAAACACTTCGTTAAATATAAATAGTATTTTATACGAATCAACAACTAGGGCCTACTACTGGTTGCTAAATGCTGCAGACTACAATGTAACCTTCAATAGCCAAGGATCACCACATACTAATATGCACTAATATGACTGAGGTGAATTCACCTGGATTTCTGCTTCTTTCTTCTGCGTCTGTTTACTCGTCTTCCCAGCTGTTCCTGTACAGCATTCCGAGAATCCATCGACTCAGTTTATGTCCGTGTTCAGTCAGCTGTCTGATTCGGTTGCCTGTTATACTAGCCAAATTGTCTATCCACATTCTTCATTCTGAATTATGATCTGAGGTGATGTATTTCTGACAATGTCTCCCTCCAGCCATGTTGTCATATTGTGTTCATTTTAACACAACCTACCAGTCAACCATCCAAAAAATCTTTTCTTTGGCCTTTTTTTGGCCTCCTCCGTCCGCCTTCTCATCACTGGTCTCCTCCTCCTCCTCCTCAGTGATCTTTTCCCTCATCCTTCTTCTGCTCCTCCACGGTCTCCTCGTTCTCCTTCTTTTCATAATAATCTGCATGCATCCAATAACAATCATTTTACCGAAACTGTTGTAGTTTATAAGCACTTATAAACATTTATAGGAATGGGACCCGCACCGCACCTGCTCAGGGCAGCCAGGGTTCAGAATGGGACCCGCACCGCTCGCTCCTCACGCAGCCACGGTTCAGAATGGGACCCGCACCGCTCGCTCCTCGCGCAGCCACGGTTCAGAATGGGACCCACACCGCTCGCTCCTCGCGTAGCACCTGCTCAGGGCAGCCACGGTTCAGAATGGGACCCGCACACGCACGCGCATTTTTCCAACAAATGTAACTTGGTTTCACATTGGTCGAGTGGAATTTACCATCCCTTTTTTCTTTTACACTTTGTATAAGTTCTTGCAAGCCCGCAGACACATCTTTGCACAACACTACCCAAAGAAAATGGGATTACTGAGACCCCACGGTTTGTCACCTCTCTCTCCAGCTGAAAAGGTTTTCAAATGATGCAGAATAAATCAAAGGAGCACAAGCGCAATGCGTCTGGGTTCAGCGAAGTTGTCAACAACTTTGACATGTGTTTACTTCTGAAGTCTGTCCTCACTACTTAAACGCGAGGTTTCAGAATGACTTAAAGAATGCTGTTCGAAGTTTGAGCACACGCAGTGGAATCCGCGCCACCAATCTGCTCCCTGGGTTAACGTCGCCGTGTGAACGGAAAGATATTTATCCACTTTTCCCCAGAGAATGTGGACACGACCAGCTCTAAAAGTTAGCTAGCTTTATGAACGTTTCCCCCCCCGAGTATTTCTGTATCTAAAACTAAACGTGATTGGGCTAAATACAAGTGGCTAAATTGGCAACACTACATACAGCATCATTGGTCTGCAGTGGAAATCAGCAGAAATATGTACTTGATACATATTAATTTCTTGTTTTCACCAAGTGAAAGCAATTCACCAAGCACACACACACACAAACATTTAAAGAAAACAGCAGGCCTGGTCATTGTGAAGGACACAGTATTTATTTATAAATTCACAGTTCGTAATGGCACTACATCGCTGTAGCTATACAGTAGTACAGTCCAACCCTGTCCTCAGTGAAAACCAGGAAAAGCACTTAGATGGTGAAGGGAGAAATTAGTCAACAATCATAAGGCATGGTGAGGACTCAAAGCGCACGTTGAGCTTGTAAACCTCGCACCAAGCAAAGCAGTTTAGAACAAGCATGCTTCAGTCTTCCGTGGGCATCCATTTACTAAAACACACACACATTTCTAAAGCATATAAATGTACTGCGATTTAAAAACACGAGTCTCCATTTCAGATTCAGACGTCCCTTTGGGGAAAAATATGCAATTCATTTTTCACACTGAGCAATAACTACTGTAGTTAATTTCAACACAGCCGCAAAGTCCATGCATGTGTGAGCATGGTGAGGCTGATTGCATCTTTGCCAAATCAGGAGACAACTGTTGAAACTGGTGCAGGAATATGAATTCTCTTTGGTGATAAATTTCACCCCAGAATGGCAGGTTGGGTTTGCTGGTCAAGTAGTAAGCCTTTTGAAAAAAAACCTGGCTTGTAATAGCCTGGTTTATTTAATCCTAAATCTTTCTCTGGCCTGAAGGATGGAGACTTAATCTGTAACATCATAAACAAGCGTTTTATCAATTAAAATACTTACACATACATGGGATATATTACACAGCAGAAGATGATTGGACCCAAAGAAACAAGCAAACTGGATTGTAGGGCACACGTTATACATGAATATCAGCTTCAGTCGTCTTAATTATTGGAAAATTGCAAGTCAGAATATTTTAGAGGGGCATCGCCTTTTCATCCAGACTCCTATTAAGACTAAGTAAAGAGAAAATAAATAAAGAGCAACACTCCTTTAAACAGTCTGATCTCACACAGGATCTAGCAGTGAAACTACAGAGGCTACTGCCAAAAAACTAGCTTTAGCAAAATATTCATGAATTAAGGAAGGAAGGAAGGAATCCCTTCTACCGATTGCAAACTTGGATTGACGATGACCGATTAATTTCTCCTTTCACCCACAATATCTGTGCAACATCGTTTTAAAACAGACTGGCTAACGGTTATAACACTGGTCTCCCCAAAAATGCAAATGCTGCAAAAATAAAAATTTTGGATTGAGGAACGCTTTAACGGCAGAGCCAAAGTCGTGTCTCGCAGTGGGAAGTGCTCTCCTACTGCCACACGAGATCCCATGGACAGCTCCACCTCCCATGGACAGGCCCAGATCCGCAGGAACAGGGAGCACGCTCCTCCTCCATCCCCGAGGACAAATGCTGGTGCGGCTGTCTTCCGGCCACGCGATGACAGAACTTTAGTTTGGAAAGTTTCTTCCGTGGGTTTCCTTTTAAATCTAAGCTCTAAAAACAGACACAGGAAAGGCACAGGAACGAGGGACTCGTTACACCCTTCGACCTGCCCCAGTCTCTCAGTGGCAGGCATGCATTCGAAGGTGGCCCAGTAAGGTAGGGGCAGGTTTTTAAGGTCCAGGATGGAGGTGGAGCTGCATCAGACAGGGCCCGAGACTGCTGGCACCCTGAACGCCCCCACACCCAGTTCATTTCTCCCCCTCATGATGTTCCGCAGCAGTTCCCCAGCTGGTTTGCATCGTCTCCGTTTGAAGGAGCGCTTCTCTGCCCTGCCTTTGGCCGGCGGCTGCCCGCCGTACAGCTGCGAGCAGGCTGGGATGCCGCAGAAGTAAGACTCCTCCGACTGGGAGGAGCTCTCTGAGCTGCCTTCCGACTGGGGCTCTTTGTGAGACGTGGTGCCCGCCTCCCTGGTCCGCTGGACCTCGCAGGGCGGACCCACGCCATTGGGTACTCGGTTAGCAGTGGCCGGGACGGACAGCTTCGATGGCTCCGCCTTCCCGGCCTTAATTTTGCTCCGCTTCTTCTGGGGAGAGGAGCCGTAACAAAGGTGAGGAGAGTTAAAAAACAGAGGCATGAGCCCATTCAAGATTTATGAGCCGATTTAGATCACCCCTGAAGCAAACATTTTAAAATAATTGCGTTTAAACTCTGGAATTTTTTGTATTAAAAAAACAAAACAAAATGAAAACAATATTTTGCTGCAGACACAAACGTATCTCAGATTATACAATTGTGGGCTGGAGGGCACGGTTTGAACAGCTTGGAAAGGCAATCAAACTAAAGCAGTAATACTTCAGAAGTCTTCAGAAGCTGGTCTTCCATAACCCAGCAATAGTCACAGGCTCCATGCCCCCATGAATTAACGTACGGACTAACTATTAGGTAACTAAACAGAGTACCTTTTTATTCTCTGGACGAAAACTTAGGGGTTCCACAATGTACAGCTCGTCTGGACCTACTGAAAAGGGGAAAATTACTAAAAAACTAAAAATAAGCAAGCTGTATTCTAGCGGGAAGTAATTTATCTTTTTTGTTTAAAAAAAAAAAAAAAGCATTAAAACTTGTACAAGGAATTTAATCCAGGACTATAAAATTGAACATCTTTCGCACTATTGCACTGATATTATCTCACGGAATAGATTAATGCATATACATTCCATGTAGCCATATCAATTTAAATGGAGACTTAAGTGGTCGAAAGCAAGTCTAACGGAATACAAATTACGCACAAAGGACAAATAGTCTTTACAGACGCCTGCCAACCCTGAGAAATATTTGAGCACCACCCCCCCAGGCCACACTAGTAATCATTAACCAGAAAAAAAGTCTTCCTGTACTTCAGACACACGTCCACAGGCTTTGTGCATTGCCCCCCAACCCCCCTTTGGAATTCATAATTCAAATAAATACATTTAAAACAGATAAAATATACATAAATTACATTATGAATTAATTGCCTCCCACAACTATAGTGCCCCATTTAAAATTCTAAAATGAACACAATAAACATAAATCAGTCCATACTGAGATTTACAGTTGCTGGTGTGTAAATGGAAATAAAAGAATCATCGCTAAAAGTATTGTCTTAAATACAGCACTATTCCCTTCCTATAGCTAGCTCAAACAACCACACACTTGCCTCCAGTTGGTTAGCATCTGTTCCTTTACCGATAGACATGTCTAACATAAGCCTCGAGTGTCTCGGGGGGGCGGGCGTTGTGCGAGCATCATCATTATTACATCATATGGCTGATATCTTTATCCCAAGCAAATTACAAGAGCAGAGATAACGCATAATATCAGCTAAGCACATATTTTACATTTTTCTAAAACATATAGACGAGTAAAGTATATTGCAGACTTGCCTTCTGTGGCTGGGAGCTGGAATGACTTAGACCGCACATGAGGGTATGACTCTTTCCGAATCAGACTCATGTCATCATATGAAGAAAAACATCTGTAAATAACAGGGGGGGGGGGAGGGAGGTTTAAAATGCTGGGTTTGCTTTAACACACCATATAAAAGACAATAACAAGTAATAAGTGCTTTAAAATCATAATGTCTACCATTTGCATCATTAAAACATAATATGTTTCCAAAGCAACCGCCCATGCATGTCGACATAACAATATAAAATCTTACAGAAACGAGAAAAAAAAAAA
>JAOVYW010049722.1:5308-22786 GCA_025775045.1 Hiodon tergisus
TTGCCTTTTCGAACCAGATGGGCTACGATGAGTTAGCGTCCGCGCTTGCCTTTTCGAACCAGATGGGCTACGATGAGTTAGCGTCCGCGCTTGCCTTTTCGAACCAGATGGGCTACGATGAGCAGCAGGCTTACAGGAGAGGTGGAAGAAGTAGACGAGGCGTTTCTGGAGTATTAGATTTCTCAAGCCCTACACATTTGCTCAGGGAAAGGTGCTTTGTTGCCACGCTGGAACCCATGACGGAAAGGGCGAGAGCGCTTGGGTGAAATAATCGCAGGCCGACCTTTTGTTGAAGGCTCACTTTAACGGACAAAACCTGTGACTGCAGCCTCACCTAGTCTGCCCATCCAGTTGCTATGGAACCTTTCACCCAGTAAATATGCAACAATTGGACCCTGAGTCCCAGTTATGGGGCAGACAGTGGCATTCCCATTCCCAATAAATGCTCAGTGTGTTCATTAGGTTTTAATGACACCTTGTTCGTTTAACCGTGCGTGTATGGGAGGGGGGAGATTTTCGGGCAGAATTCCCAGTACAATTTCAGGCGTGTGCCCCCGATGCACTGGCTAACACAGAAAGCCTATTTAAAATGAATGCGTGACTGAGGAATCTGCCACTATCTGTTGACCGGTTCATGGTTACTCTGCTCTTTTACCTTGCAGCAGTTCTAACGTGCCCTGTGTGTCATCCAAAGGAACAAACAATAAGTGTAACCTGCACCAGTAGAGACACGCCTTCAAGGTTACGTTAGGTTGTTTTCCATGACTGTTCCTCACCTCACATTCTTCCTCCCCTTTCCTCATTCCAACTCGATCTCCGTTTCCTCACTCACATCAACCTCAGTGAGACCATCTGCACGTCGAGCCATTGTCAACAAGCCACACTTACAACGTAGCAGCCAGCCAGCTGCAGAGTTAACTTAAACATATATTTGAAGGAATATATTTCATCAAGCATATCAGTTCTATGAAATTGCACAATGTTTTAAACGGTCTGCCTCCGGAGATAAGCTGTGGGTCTTCCCCAGACAAGAGGAAAGAGAAAAACATACCTGAAATCTTGTGAAAGTCATGGCAGCTGAATTCTTTTTTTTAGAAAACGTAAAAGCCACATGCAACGTAAATGACATTTAGCATTTATCGCCATCTACCATTTTCTAGTTTTGTCTCCAACCAGAATTTGAAACCAACGTATAAATGTTGAACAAATGTGTACACTTGTCGATGCCTTTTCAGTCGATGAAACTCTACATGGGCCTGTGGAGAGGCGAGTGTGGGGGGGTCAGTACGGGCCACTCAGTAGCTTGAATTTCACCAACTGCTTCTCGAAACATTCACGTGACAAATTTGCATCACTCCTCAAATAATTACATCTGGCTTAGTTCATGCAGGATGTATTAATAATAATAACACTGTTTTTTTGTTTTTTTGGCCAAACAGGCAAATGTGTAGAAGTTCCCTCGACCCTCTATCATCATTAGTGAAGTTGGAGCAGATACTTCACGATCTGCTGCCCTGCTTCCCGGCATTTGAGTAACCGTGAAACATAATCTTTTCACACGTCTGTGGTGCCTGGTTCATTCTCGTGACAGTGGGGGGCGGAGTGGCCGAGCGTGAGGTCAGGGAATCGGCCCCACCATCTACTCACCATCTTCGATGGCCTCACAACAAACCAGTTACCCGGATTGCGTTGGTGGCAATTGTAGCCATTTGCCATCAGTCACTTCACATTTTGTCTCCAATGGTTTAGTCATCAGATCGGAATCTATTGATGGTATTTAAGTTTTTAATTCTGGGGCGACTTTGTTGTCAACCTACATTCAATCACTGGGGCGTCACAGACTAAGCCTGCAGGTGTTCTGTGCTAATTTCTCAGCTCTCACATAGAGTGAATCAGGAAACACTGATCATTGCATAATAACACACTGCACCTGGTAGATCAGAGGAGGTACCTCACCCCAGATGCATTTTTTCTATTAATTTTCATCAAATGAAGAGAGGCCATAGAAAGGTTGACATTATTTAAACTGACATGTATTTGTAACACCTCCGTTGCCCCCAGTGGTTTTGTTACGCACCATAATAAATTACTGATCGTTTGCGTTGATAATGCCACACGGTGAGATCAAATTAATGAAATTACAGCAACATAAGTTTAACATGCTTTGTACATGAAGCGAGGAGCCTGGGAGAGAGAGGGTCGTGTTTTCTATTTCAAACGACCGCGTTTGCCAAGCAAGAGAAGCCACCGACGCCGTGTGTTTTCAGTCTTGAAAACGTTTAGTGTTCCATTTATCACGCTCCATCTCTTCCCAGCCATCATAAGTGTGAGAATAATATTAAATGCTGTTCAGGTGTAACGCATCAATTTAAAATGGCGCTATCCCTTCATGGTCAGATACAGAGGGGTGCAGAGTTGGGCTACGCCCCCCCCCCACTGCCGCGCAGTAACACAAAAGTGTTACATGTTTATATTGTATACCATCATGAATCACCTTTCAGATAAGTGTAAAATGTACGACTGTCAAATGCATGCCTTAGGTTACTCCTTCAAAAAAGAGAAGCGAGTGACATAGAGAGGTGATGAACCAAGATGGCCTACTGTTAAGCCATACTATCCCATATTTGACAGACACCTTCATCCAGAATAATCCTAGAGAGCAAATTGCAAATTCCACGTGCTTGTAAATAAACAGCAGTCCGATAAGAGCAAACTGAAAATGGCCTGTCGCAGGTTCAGAGAATCTTACAACCGGTGCAGGTAAAAAAAAATGGCACTGGCCGTGAAGGCCAAATTAACCAAAGCAATGTACAGTAGACACACTTTAAAAGGTCAGTTAAAATGACTGCGTAGACCATGAGTCTCTGTAATTATGTTAGTGCAAGCCAAGAGCCATTGAATTTTATGACCAACTAAAGAAACTCTTACTGGAATGGGTTCACAGAATGGATGAGGAGGGTAAACACTTACCAGTGTAAATAGACTAAACTATTTATCTTGCTCTGGCTACACCACACTGGTTTGTGATGAGACATGAATCATCTGGAAGAGAGCCTACATTCACCTTCTGATCTTTTCAAAGATGTTAAAATATAAATATTTTTGTCAAGCTTGTCACACCTGTCAGGTTCTCTCAAAGGGCTTAGGGTAACAGGCGTGAAAATACAATTTTATCTCAGACTATACCTCACTTAACTCTATTTTTCTGTCATATAAGTTTCAGTCAAATGTGTGAGGGGCGAAAAAACAGCTGGAATGTAATTGGATTTTTCCTGTTCCTTATTTACAGGTCTTTCTTACATCACTTCTGTGCTGACATTGAGGCTGATTACTACTAAGTCTCTAAATTCCCAATTGATCATGAGAGGAGCCAGTGGATTTTCCTAGCGTGTAGTCTCAAATCTTTAGAATAGGAGATTTCCTATTGCCAAGATAAAAATGGGGGTCTTAGGTATGTATTTTTTTCACATTTTTTATAAATGGAATTTTGCCTATTTATTTTTATTTACTCAAGCAATGTCAAGCAATTCGGTTCCAACTGACAGATATAATTTCTTACAATAACATAGTTGAACATTGTTATAACCAGGGTTAGTATCATTACTGAGACATTAAGGATTATTTTAAAAAAAATATATAACCCTAACCCTATATTAATAATAGATTATAATTATATTGGTTCGAATACAGAAGAAACATTTGTCATATCATTTATTCACAATCATTAGAGTAATATTTGTTTTTATGTTTAGTAACCAAGGTGCAAATGGAAGGAAACCCTGTTGACAATGCCTTTCAAACCATGTGACCAACCAACAACGAAACCAGAATGCACCTGAACATATTGTAGCGTCCCAAGCAACATAAATCAAGGACGCAACGCCTTTTAGTTCACACGCCGTTTTGGCTTTATTAATCAACACAAAATAATTGGTCTCTGTTTGCCGTGACCACGCTAACAAAACAAAGTTTAATTAACAAGAGCGAACGAACTCGGGTACCGTTCGGGGTAAATAAAACAATCAACAGGCAGGAAATTCTGAAAAGGTGAAAAGCTGCCTTTATTTAAAAGTTGTCTGCCTTTATTATGTGACACACATAATGGAGTGGGCAGCATATAGAAAAGGGAATGGAATGAGGGAGGGGGGTATTTCCTAAAAGAAAAACAATAGACGGGGTCTTGCTTAAACGCCTACCTTTTTTAAAAAAAATCGACGACTGTTCTAAAGCCAAGGATTCGGTTTCGGCATCAATCTCCCGTCTGGTTGCTGTGCGAGCCTACAGTCCTCCGTGGGCGAAGGGCCGGGTCTGGACCAAAGCTAAGCCCTGGCACATTAACTCTAAACGATATTATTCCACCGGCTGGAAGATTGGGGCTGTGAAGAAGGACCCTATCGTTGGGTATAGTTGTGAATGAGGGGCGGGGCGGAGTTGTTGTGCTTTGGGTTAAAGTGGCTGTAGACGGACGGCGATTCCATGGCGGAGCCCTTTAACTTAGAGACAGCGATCCGTTTGTAGTATGTATGGCTATTACCTTCAATCTGCTCATGAGTTTCACTGAGCAGAAAAGACAACTTTCCTTTACATCCAACTAGAATACCAAAGAAATGTTTTTTCTTTCACCAAAGAATTAAAAAATAAAATAAAATCACCGTTCTAGGCTTAACTCGCCAGATACTTCGGGTTCCTAGGAAAATAACCAATCAGTGATGGTTCAGACCCCGTATTTGAAAGGGAAACGCGTATTTCTTTGCCACGTCTTAATAAAACGTTGAAAGACAAGAATGCGATCACCTTCGGCGGCCACTGAGAAAGCAAACACGAGGGCCTCGGATTACCCCCGTATCCCCGTAACGGAGAGCAGGAAAAAAAAAAACCGCCAATGGGCTGTCGAACATGTGGTGGCTTAAAACACCCAACAAAACTATTTAGTTTGAAAAGCTGGATGTTTATGTAAAGGATGTAGAGAGCGAGGTGCTGGAGAATAGTTTGGTCTATCAGATTCAAAGAAAATGCCATGTCTGAAATACTACTCTCATGTTGCAGAGAACAGGGTGTCTTGCATAATAAACACCTTTCTGTGATAATCGACCTTCTGTGACAAACGATGAAATACGAACAACGCGAAGAGCAAACGCTGTATGTCGTTACGTCAGTCTAAAATCTTTGATGGATTGCAGGGAAAATATCAAAGGAGTGTGACTATTTCAACAATGCCGTCGTCGTCATGTCAAAATGAAGGCATGAACCTAGATGAAATGTTTTATTCAATATGGATTACTTTACATTTGTAATATAACATCACCTTACTTTTAAGTAACACTGAAAATTTCTACTGAAAAGCACAACATAATTTTAAGATTGCTCAAATATGGATTTGTTACTGAAAACGGGTCTAACCGAGTGTGCTGGCAGAAAATAAAGAAAAGGTGTTTGATCCCTTTCATATTATATTTTACCTGTGTGCAATTATGCTAATGAGAGAGGGGCCTGTCAAATGCAATCTCAAGAGCCTTATACCTGGTATAGTCAAAAGTGGTTATGATAATCAAGAGGTTTCAAGATGTAATGAAGGACCCCACTAGCAAAGTAATGAATTCTAATGCTTGCAAAGAGTAAACGAGAATGTGGGGTCACTTCAATTAAGACAATGCTGAGGGGATTTCGGAGGCCCTGGGCAGGGGTGGGTAGCCTGCCTGGTGGGTATTAGCGCTGATCCCCTGGGTGGCTCATCACCTCCGAGAAGTTTCATTAAGAGTAGTCCATCCAGTCCATCTCCTCTCCCAGAAACACTTAATCAAATATAGTGTTTTACTTAGCGATTAGCCCTAGAGCCTTGGAGTGAGAGTGGAGAAAGAAAAAAAAGACCTTCTACAAAATCCCCCTGTAAACCTGCCCCTTTTCCAATAACGACTTAATGAGCCGTCGGTTGTGTTGACGAAAGCCAAAATTCAGGGAAATTTTTTTTCAAGATGTCCTGTGACATCTTGGGAGGCAGGTGGGGCGTTGGGGGGGGTCATATTTAATCTCCACTTCAGCTGGGATCTGAAACGAGGATTTTCCAGCCTAGTCATTGACAGTGGGATACTACTGGAAGCTGTCCCTGACAGAGCAAGTCAGAGGGCGGCGGTGCTGAGTTGGATAACAGTTAGCAAGGGCCTGCAGAGTCTGAACATTGCCAAACATTGTTGTGGCTTGTTGTTAAAATGTTACTATTATGAATCAAACTCACAAAAGTGGCCCATTTCTTTAAAAAAATCTATTTTTAGGAATAAGGTGGGGGGGGGGGGGAATAAAAACTCCATCATCAGGTCATTCAGTACAATGTGATGTGTCCATACTCCCATCTCTGGCTTTGACCTACAAGGCCTCTTGAAAAGCTGCCTCGGTTGGTCCAATGAAGAAGAGCGGGTGGCATTCTACGTTTCTAGCACAGACAGATACACAAGTTGGGACGACGAACCCGAAATCGGAAGGCTTTTGTCGGACGTCTACGGGGAACCCATTAAAGAATACTTCCTGGTGTCTGAGCAATGTACTGATCGCACTGATTTTTAACAGCACTGATTAGTATCTCTGCCCGGATGCTAAAGAGAATGTGAAGTATGAAGGGAACACAGCACGTAGAGGCAGAGGCTCTCTGCTCAGATAGTTGTGAAAAGGGTTAACTTTCCTGCACACCATGACCCTGTTCTTCCCGCTGCTCCAGAAAGATCAAGCCTACCTTCTTTCCCACTTCTTTTAATTAGCACTTGCACTGAGGTAAAGGCTTTGGTGGTGATTAAGAGGACTTCAGGCCGGGCCCTGAGGAACCAAGAGCAGCCCGTCAGGAGGGTGGTCCGACTGCTATATTAGCAAACACTTTGAAACACTGGACAAATGTCAGTGCTTGTGGGAAAAGTGACTCTTTACTGGATCTGTCAATCACTGAGCGACCAATAGCTCCGTCTCTTAGGCCAGCGGTGATTTTGGAGCTTACTAACAGATTGAAAATCGGCGGATCGTATTGACTTTATGGTGTTAGCCTTGGGTTGCTTCTCAAAGCCTTTTTTTGGTTTTAACTTGAAGCGATGGCAGCATTGGCATTCTGCAGTTATATTCTATAAAGCAGGGCTACTGGAGCCCAAGGAGCCTTATTTCTGTTAGATTTTGTAACAGGGCTACTGGAGCTGTTTGGTTTTGTAACAGGGCTACTGGAGCTGTTTGGTTTTGTAACAGGGCTACTGGAGCTGTTTGGCTTTGTAACAGGGCTACTGGAGCTGTTTGGTTTTGTAACAGGGCTACTGGGCTCTCCAGTGAGCTGACTAGCAAACAGAGCCACAAGATTATGATCTCTGCCCAGAAAAAGTTATTTCATACAAATATGATACGCCTTGAAAGGCACTTATCTGTATTCTTTAAATTTCACGCTGACTTTCAACATTTTGGATAGCAAACTAGATAACCGAGACAACCGTCTCTGTCTTTGTTGGCAACGCCTTTGTTGTCCTTTAAAAGAATGACGATGCTGCTGGACTAGATTTCCACAGAATGAATTAAAAGGATCAGACGACCTATCAACAAAAGGACTTGGTACAATGGTACAATGGTACTGTAAGGTATAATAAATAAAAAGATGACAGAAGACTGAAATGTGAAAAGCTCTCCGCTCCCAGCTTGTTTCACTGCCAGTGCCAAAATTTATATATACTTTTAAACATCTGCACTTTCCAATCCAAATAAACATGCCTTGCTTCGAGCACCGCCCTACAGCACCACCTTCGAGCACCGCCCTACAGCACCGCCCTACAGCACCACCTTTGAGCACCGCCCTACAGCACCGCCCTACAGCACCGCCTTCGAGCACCGCCCTACAGCACCGCCCTACAGCACCTCCCTACAGTACCGCTCTACAGCATCACTCTTTCACCCCCGCCCTACAGCACCACCCTACAGCACCGCCCTACAGCACAGCCTTCGAGCACCGCCCTACAGCACCGCCCTACAGTACCGCCTTCGAGCACCGCCATACAGCACCGCCCTACAGTACCGCCTTCGAGCACCGCCATACAGCACCGCCCTACAGCACCGCCTTCGAGCACCGCCCTACAGCACCGCCCTACAGTACCGTCTTCGAGCACCGCCATACAGCACCGCCCTACAGCACCGCCCTACAGTACCGCCCTACAGCCCCACTCTACAGCATCGCTCTACACCTCCACCCTACAGCACCGCCCTACAGCACCGCCTTCGAGCACCGCCCTACAGCACCGCCTTCGACCACCGCTCTACAGCACCGCCCTACAGCACCACCTTCGACCACCGCTCTACAGCACCGCCCTACAGCACCACCTTCGACCACCGCTCTACAGCACCGCTCTACAGCACCGCCTTCATCACTGTCGGTGCAGCTGCTTGCTGATTGCTACTTGCCCGGATGGAACAGAAATTTCAATACAGGCCATTGCTTTGTTTTGTCCTGTTTTGTCCAGGTCGGTTCCTCTGGCTGTGTCAAGCCAGCTGCCCCACTGCTGGTTTTGCGCAGGGATGATGGTCGGGTCAGAGAGGGATTTGACCAGGGGAACACACCTCGGTAATCTCAGTGGTCTGCTAAATGACTGTAATTAAAATGTAAATACCAGTCTCACTCAAACTAAAACAAGCGTTTCAGGAGGGAGTAGGCAGGGGATGGACCCAGCTCTGTCTAAATAAACCGCAGAGAGACTGGGAGGTGAGGTAAAATCTCCCCTGCAAAAAAAACACAGATCATTCTTTTGTTTGTGAGAAGGCTGGATCTTTTACTCACCAGATCTAATGCTGAACGTCTCGCTCTCTCACACTTACCATTTTAATCTGACCAGGAAGGCCTGTGAACAGTTCAGTCTCAGACAACTGCATTCAGTTAACAGCCAAATCAAGCCATTTTTATTAATAATTAGACTGGGACCACTGCTCCATCTTGCCTAAGGTCTTTCAAATAAGCATTTTAACTGACAGTCAGAAATTCTGTCAATATTTTCCTTCACCTGCCAATCTCCCCCCTCTGGGTACTGACATCACCTTCCTAGACTAAATACTCTCTGTGAGAGTCCAAGCAGACATCAGCACTGTTATTCTGCATTCACAGGGGATTCTGACAGCAGCTGTTGAACCTCGGAAAACCGCTCTGTCCCCTGACCTATATCGGGGGACTGCTGTACTTCCTCGCTGATAAGGCCAATTACAGGCAGCGGTCAGCAGTGGTCAGTTAATTTCTGCCTCCCACCTCATCCAACTTCTGAAACATTAAATAAACATTATTGGCCATTAAGAAGTTCGTTTTCAAAACCATTTTTTTCCATCCCGCCTGGACAGATCTCAATCACTGTCGATACTGTCCGTATTAAAAATATGGTAAAAGCAGGTCTTGTCCCATTCCGCTTATGTCCAAACGGAACAGCTGAACGTGAGGGGCTGAAACACTGGCTCACCTGCAGGTTATGTAGAGCTTCGACACGTCTGCTGGAAATCGACAGCAAAGCAGACCATGAGATTCACACAACATGTGCGCACATGCACACGCACACGCACGCACCCACGCGCGCGCACACACACACACTCACACACGCACACGCACACACGGGCATGCACGGGCACGCACACGCGCGCACTCACACTCACACGCATACGCACACAGGCACACACACGCACACACACGCACACACACATGCACACGCGCACACTCACGCACACACGGGCACGGGCACACATGCACACCCAAAGCCAATCATGATGATGTGGGGTGAGGGAAGGGGGTTCAGCCAAAGTGAAAACTGATATTGAACAGAACAATATCTGCGTTTGATGGGGGAACAACACCTGAAGAAATTTTGTGCCAGGGGGGCAATAACCTTCTTTATTCTGCTGTAGAATTACAGTCAGGCAGCCCCTGAGAAACAAAAAGCAGAAGTTACTGCCAGTGTCTGGTCCCTGAAACCCTCTCCTGGGGTTAAGTGCCTCAATGATGCCTGTGCTCCAAAGAACCCAATATCAAATTATTTCAATGACTGCACATAAATTACCTAGTATGGTCGGAAACTTCACTTCAAACTGCTCCAATGACACTAAAGAGCATACAGAAATGCCAATACATTTTAGTTCTCTGCTTTACACTGGAGCTATTCCCTAGGAAAAACACTGTACAAACAATAATAGCATTAAAATTAGCATATTTTAATTGTTGATGATATATCGATTATCTTCCCAACATCGGTAATGTTGGATGGGAACTTTCTGCTACCTGCATGTGACTAGAGTCGTAACTCTGTGGCTTCATCTGGGGTAGTCTGGAGGGACCTGGTACTGTGAATTGAAAGACGTATGTAGGGATATGCATATCGAAAGTCCTTTAATGCTTAAGGGGAGCGCTAGCCAATCAGATCGTAACAGCTGCAAGGCTGCCATTAGCTAGCTCATCCTCCAGCTGACAAACGCCAGCGTCACAGCGACTCAGCTGGCTGGCAATTCAGTGATATCGATAAAACACGGGGAAGAAGCAACACACAAGGATGACTACATAAACTCCAGAACTGTTTGGCTTTGGTTAATGAACCCAAATGCTCGGGATTAGGGTCACATCCGTGCCAAAAGCCCTTTAATTTGGTCTTTTTGTTCTGTTTCTCCAGCTGCAAAGCTCAAAAAACAGGCTGGTGGGAGCATCTGGTCAAGGAACGACTGGCCCGGGTTAGCCTCAGCTATTCTGCTCTCTTCTTACACGGCAAACATTTGCACGCCAGCTTAGAACACCCTGGATTGACAAAGAGCGCTAATCACAGCCAAAGGTCGCAGCCACAGTAAAGGAAGGGGAAAGAGAGAAAAGGCCATCTTTGGGCGGTTAAGGGGCAGGATTCTTTCTCTCCACGGACAGAAGGCGGCAGGAGGGAGCACACAGCTGATCCTCCTCCACGAAGACGAAGGGAAAAGGAGAGCAAGACAGATAAACCCCTAAAACACACCAAGCGGGCTCCTTTACAGTTTCACTTTGGGGAATCCCTGTTATTGCCAGACCTTTTTTTTCCCGGTCTTCACTGGGTCCTCTGTTTTTTTTCCCCCCAGTCTTCACTGGGTCCTCTGTTTTTTTGATTCCCTCATCACTGGGTCCTCTGTTTGTTTGTTTTTATTCCATCCTGAAAATGCAGTCTGTTCAGGGCTTTGTGACAAATTCGACTTGTTAAGATGTGCTATAGGTAATAAAGTTTGATTGATTGGTTGACTGGGGAGATACTTTTTTTTGGGGGTAAATATCAGTATTTTATTTTACAAACCAGTGGCTCTTTACTTTATTTACGGGGGGGGCTTAAGTCAGATAATACCCAATACAATCTTGTATAACAATGTAATCAGCCATTGTACTGGGTAATTATGCGCTAATGCATTCTCAAAAACATGGTCAAACTAATCGAATGTGTCCGAGGTTCCCTTGATATATTGGGACCCGTAGAGCCACATAAATCGATTAGATACAGATTAATCTACGCGCTCCCCGAGCCTCACACTCCTGATTTATGCTATCATGTGAATACTGCCTCCTATTGGTTGTTTGCTTCAGAAGGCTGTTGCCAAACTTCCATCTTTGCATGACTATTTGCAAATCCTTTGAGTGCTGGAGGCTTAAACCATCAGCATTACTGTATATCATACTTAAAGGTTAGTAAGGAAATAAACCAGTCAACCGTGAACCGTAACTTGTCAAGACATGGAAATAATTCCTCCTTGAGTTATCGTGGCTCCTTAACTTGTTCGCACAAAGTATCCTTCCTCAGTTTAGGAAACCATTGCTTTACTAAAAAAATAAAGCAATAGGAGTTTAAAGGCGGACAGCTCTTTACAAACCGGCGAACAGAGGGGCACCAGCCGTCTTACAGCCGGAGACCCGCGCAATACGCTGACTACTGCGGTCTCAGAGACGGAAGGGAGGGAAGGCTGGAAAGAAACCCAGAGGAAAATCTCAGTGGAAAATAAACCAGGTTAACGATTTAAATGCATAAAAAGATTTACGAGCATGCACGCATTGTTCAAAGCAAGCATAAATTAATGAACTCACTGTCAGACACATCTCCAGTCTTCCGCTCTGCATCTTTGAACTGGGCACCTGTAACTCTGTCTCAATTATCTTTTGGATTTCACCTGCAGAGGAGCAGGCAAAACAAAAGAGCCACACAAAAACTGTCTTTGCCAGGGTACATGCAGTTCATACTTGTAAGCAGCAGATGGGGGTCAAGTAAAACGTAAGAATAAATAATAATCCACCAGTCCCCAATTTAAAAAAAACAAAAAAACAATTGCAACAATTTTCTCCTATTCAAGGGGTTGTATAGTCACTGGACACTGTCACAAATAAAGGATTAGTCAGTTTTTTTCATTTGCTTTATAAATTATGTAATATGGTCAAGTTATTACATTTTGATCTGCATTAATTAAAGCAGATTGAAGGTTTAATTACAACAAACAGTGTAAGAAAAGCAATGAAACCATATAAATTTTTCTATGCAACGCAACGATAATCAGAACAAGACAGGGCTTTGCAATCTCTGAAGCCAGAGAGTCAGGGATAGAAACCAGAAGGCAGTAACAGGAATGCGTTGTTATGGAAACTGTATACAATATAAAGGAACAAAGAGAAATGGAGACATTTGGATGCTGCGGCGGTTTAACGGATTTAAGGCGCCGTAGGATACATCCACATTACAGAGGATGATCATTACCAGCAATTAGCTGGGCAATAATGCTCGGCTGTGAACGGAGCCCACTCCCCTCCATTCGCACGGGCCATGAATAACACGGCCTTACAGTTTTAACTGCCCATGAACCGTCAGATAAGCCTGTGTTAAAGCCTGTGTTACAAAAGGCGACTTGTGTATTCATTAACGTACGTACTGAACAACGGTCAGTATCCCTGCAAAATGTAGGCAGACATGGAAGATTGAAACTGACCCAAAACGTCCTCCATCATATATCACGATAGTTAGCCGTCAGACATGGCCAGGTGTGCCACTGAAATAAAATTAAAAGTTACATTGCTCGTACAAATCGCTTTTGTCAACGGAAACAAAATGTGAAAAATGATAATAAATGACTGAGACTGATGTGTCAGGGTAGAGGGAGGGGGGAGGGGGCAAAGAGGGTTTTCTTTTTCCTTGATGGAAGCGTGCCATTGGTGGAGGAAGGTCGGAACCAGCTGACTTGAGCCAGTGGCTGACACCAATTGCCTTTGTTAAATGAGATTCTCCTGGGGAGTCACACCGCTGTCTGAGAACGGAAGGGATGACCTGCTTCATTCAGTGGTACAGTAAACACCAGCAAAAAACACACGGATCATCCTGTGTAAAGCAGTAAATTATTTTCCCACACATCTACATACAAATATAGTGTTGCATAGGCATTTTCACTGGTTAATGGAGATTGCTGTACACTTAATTCTTGTGATTAAAATAAACTAATTTCATTAAACATTTCCAACAAAACAAAAAAACAAGCAGTAGCTTACAATCAGTATAATTCATTAGCCAGCAGTTTATATCAATTTTATGATACTCATTATTTGTGGAATATATTAAAATATAATGAAATAATGAAAACATATAATGAAATATTTAGGTGGCTATAGATTTGTTCCTCTGGTAGACTGCCATTATTACGATGTTACTCCATCTTGCTATTCAGGGAAAATGAGTGGAAGAGGCACCCTTAATCTGTTAAACAGCTGTGTGTCATTTGATTTGAATGGATATTAGGTATAAGTGTACACACAGTAAATCTTTTCAGTGAGTCCCAAAGATATCATTCAGAGTATGCTGTTCAGTGGTACTCATAAATTGTAACATTTCTGTTGAACGGGAGGCGAGAAACTTTATGTAGACATACTTCAAATAACTTTTGGGTTCTTGTTTAAACCATGGCTTAAAGCTGGCTAAACTCGCCTCTCCAGGGTGCAGATAGCTGTGAATTTGTGAGAACACTGGGATCTAGTAAACAAAGTGATATGGCCATTCACAGAAAAGAGTATTTACCATCATTTATTAGGTCATTGTGCATCTGTACATATTTAGACGTAGACATTATTCTCACGGTCACACATGCCAATAGAATAAAAAGCATCCAAAACGCTTGACAAAAACACTCCAGGTTTGTGTGCATGCTGATGCACACACCCACACACATACTCTCGGCAGAATTCTGCTTTGCATTTTCGGGTCAACCGTCCCTGGGTGATTTACACCATTTCGGTCATTCAGTTTGCTCAGGGAATACACACGCGGCCTCCGTTGATCGCTGCGATGTTTTAATACGTATGCTCTGAGCCGAGTCCATGTTGGCTCACAAGGGTGTGTGCCCCATCTTGTCAATCGGATTTTTCAAACCCTGTGCCAGCCCAGGGCGCTAACAAAATACCCCAGGGTCCCAGGAAACCTAAGGCAACAGACGTCCATTCTGAATGGAGAAACAAGAGCAAATGAGCTGTGCAAAAAAACAAAGACTTACTTTAATCAAGGATTTTCTTACATAGTACCTGCGAGCGCACATACTGTAGGATTTAGTCTTAGGTCATACGAGGACACGCCCCACCCTCTTTGCCGACAATGCTGCACAGTTCTCTCTAGAATACCACACAAAGACCCAATTAAACATTTTTTTTTACAATCTAAGAAACAGATTACAGACGGTCGCAGGTCCGTTTCATTATAATAAATACACTGGACAGGGTAAGGGGGGTGGGTGAAAGAATCAATCAAAACAGAAAGCAGTCTAACCTTAGGTAAAAATGCATTGCTTGTGCTTTACTCACTCACACACACGCACACACACACGCACACACACACAACAGGAAAAGGCCCACAGAGGTTTATAAGCAGAGAGAAAGAGCTACTGCAGTATCTTTACCTCAATGCAGTAGTTATAAAGCATTGGGAGGGCGCCCCCTAATGCAGCCGGGTCATTGGAATAGTCTTATAACACCTTCTGACCAACAATGACATTTACAGGCACAACACTGTCAAACAATAGTTTTATTACATTTGGATACTTTGAACATACTCAATCTTCTGAAGCTTTTTAACAGATACTTTTAAAAAAAAAACACAAAAAAACACATGTTGCTTTCCCATCTTAAAGGAGGAACAGAGAAAATAGGAAATTTACTCTAAACTTTTTAGTTCGTTCTTTTAGTTTCGAATTTTCAAAATAAATTTTCAGTACCCTACAGTCTAATGAATAGCATTGTAATGACAAACATGACATTTGAGTTCGAGATGTGTTCGTTTACTCTAACTTGTGACAGTGGTAAGAAGCAAGATTTGCATTCGTCTGAATTTGACAAAGAAAACATGACATTTTATTTGTGAAAACAAATGCCATCATGTGACTAAATCAGGCTAATCGGTTTCCGTACTCATGCCGTTCATGCATCAAGGCTCACTTAGAGCGCCAACGCTAATCCATTTGTCCAATCGGACATCTGGAGTCTGAAGCGTCCATCACAAAGATCTGATTAATCTGAAGACGAGAGCCCTGCTGAGGATGAAGGAAATTATCAAAATAACCAAGATATGTCTGATAGCTGGGAGTGTACATCAGCTGCATTTACAATTCAAATTTTTTTGTACTGTGACAAAACAAATTAGACTAAATTCTCCACCTAACGCACCGGTTCTTTTAATGTGCCAGGGGAAAATTGTCAAAGGCAGGGGCCTTCATCAAACAAGACGTCGACAGTAAAGAAAATGACCCATTTATAATCAAGGTGACACCCGAGAATTCTCAAATAAAGATGGTGAGGGCAAAAGTACGTGGTGCCTTTTCAACGGGCGGGACAAAATTCTGCGAGACGCACACATCACAGCCAACACTCGAACTCACTGACTCACTGGGCTTCTTAACAAACGCAAGGGAAAGGGAAGGGAATTTCTGCTCCGCCTTGATCCAGTCAGCGATAGTGCAAACCTCTTCCCCAAAACGAACAAAAGGCTTAGCCCGGCTGCAATGTCTGGAGTCTCCACTTAGGCATCGGTTGTTCACAGCTACAATTTCAGTTGAACAGTGATTTATACTATTAGCTTTAACTTAAGTGCAACTACTAAAAAAATTGTTTTTAAAAACTGAACAGGTTATGGGTATACGTATTTTATGTAACTTTTTTCCCCCCATTATATAGAAGCAGGACTTGAAATCACTGTCCTGAACAGAAGTGCAAATCTATAAATTTGATATATGTGCATGTGCAAATATTATTTAGCTGAGCAATGTATATTGGGTCCCCAATGCATAAATGGGCCCTTTCACACACTGACAGAAATTGAGAATCATTGGGAATTTCACAAGAACGAAGATCAAGAAGAAATCCCGCTCTGATGGCAAGCCGCCCTTTCCCATTAAATGACAACAGTGGTTCAGGCATCAGCTCGGAGATCATGACAAGCTCTTTCTGTCTTTCTGACGCGAAAGATGATTTTTTCCCAGGAGTTCTGTTCGTCCTCATCCGCCGTGGCCGTGGCCTCAAAAGGACGCAGCGCCCCCTGGTGGTTACGTGGTGAAGCGCAAAGTTCCTCTTTCTCTGCAAGCTTCCCTGACCAGCAGGCCTGAGCGAGAGATCAGAGGCCCCTTGGCTCTGAAGCCACCACGAACCTCAAGGCTGCTGCCGCACCTGTCGTGTGGGAGGGAGGAGGGGCGGAGAGAGGAGGCGGGGCCGGGGCAGGGGGCGGGGTCAGTTGGTCTCGTAGGAGGAGAGCAGCGCGGCATCCACCGGCTCCATGCAGGAGGGGCAGGTGAAGGAACGCATGAGCCAGTCGTCTATACAGTCCATGTGGTAGATGTGCAGGCAGGGCAGGAACCGGATTGGCTCCCCGTACACAAAGTCCATCATGCAGATCACGCACCTGTGGGGGGGTTATAAAACGATCAATGAACAGAGACTGGCAAAATATGCAAAGCAATAAAAACATTCAGTCTTCTAATGTTATGTCAAAAGGTGGTACAACCTTAGTTTTTTTTTTTTAAAGGGGCAAGGAATGGGCTGGTCATATATGGGGTATGGCATTGAGATGCGAGAGCTCTACTGTAGCTCTGCGTTAGAGGGAACCTGGGGCGCACGTCTCCCTGAAGGCTGCCTCTGAGGCGTCCCGTGCACAGGGGGGCACGCCGGAGGAGCGAGGCAAGGCACTCACTCTCGGATCTTCTTCTCCGAGCCGTCCCTGCCGGCGTCGTACACCCCCCTGGGCAGGTGCTGGATGAGACCTATCCGCTGGGCGATGCGCACCTGCTCCTCCTCCGTGAGCTGGGTGGCCAGTCGGGTCTGGCTCGGGGTGGGGTGGTAAACGGGCACCTGGACCTGCTCCTGGTGCACACAGATCAGGTCACCTCACAGCAACAACATTGTAGTGCGCACACACACACAGATCAGGTCACCTCACAGCAACAACATTGTAGTGCGCACACACACACAGATCAGGTCACCTCACAGCAACA
>JAOVYW010049733.1:0-16532 GCA_025775045.1 Hiodon tergisus
GTGGGTTTACAACCCACGGCGGAAAAAGGGCCTGTCCCCCAAACTGGCTCCTGCCTGGGAGGGGCCCTGCGAGGTGCTGGAGGTGGTGGGGGCAGTCTGCTACCTGGTGCGTCTACGGCAGCACCGCCGAGTGGTGGTGCTGCACCGGGACCGCCTGGCACCCTATCATGCTCGCCGGCCCCTTCTCCCTCCGGAGGTGAGTGACACCGCAGAGGGGACCGGAGGTTCGGGGGGACCGGACGTCGCACCTCCCACTCAGGTAGGAGCTGGGCGACATGGAGCACACCACCCTGCTTGCCGGCGGCAGCCCCCGCCACAGTTGGCGGATTACATGTGTAGTCTGTTGGGACTGTTTGAGGCCGCCGGGACGGTCGGCCCTGAGGAGGGGGCTGTGTAGCGGGGATGGCTATGTGCATTTTCCACTGCCAATGGATTACAGCCATCCCCGCGGGGGCTGCCGGGAAGCCTAGCTCCAGAGACTTTAAGTGTGTAAATAGTGTGTTCTGTGCACTGCCAGTTCCGCCTTTATCAAGGCAGTCTTACGCGCATTTGCGAAATAAAGAGCATAAATTCCTGTGAAATGGAGTCGGTCTCTTGCTTGAAACCCCGCAGAGAAGTAGCTCTCCTTTAAAAACGCTACATTATTATAGTACTGTTAATTATTTTGAGGTGTCCGTACTTACGGTAAAACAGAGAAATGTATTTTAATGGAAAACCATTATGCAGTCTGTGCATTGTATTTTAACGCGTTAGGCCGTTTATTTATCTACATGAATACAAAGAGTGACATTCCCTCTAAAAGGTGGCACAAAGCGATTTAAACATTTAAATAGTCGTTGAATGGAACACACATATGGCGCATTAAAGAGGAAAAAGAAGCCGTTTCATCTCTAAACGCATGACATTTTTACGCACTAACTTAAAAAAATTATTATGCTAGTTGCAGGACATTTTCAATCGTCTTGCGAGAACTGCAAACTGAGCTGAGTCACTGAGCAGCAACACATTTGTAAACTAGATACATACTATGTGTAAGAGAAAAGGGATTGTGGTAGATGTAGTGAGATAAAATAGGTGTATAACAATCAAATTGATAATTTCGAGATCGTTCATTACTTTAAAGACATCTTTAAACCATATTATATTGTAACGGGGATGGAAAGCAGCACTTCCCCCGCCAATGGCGTTCAACCATCCCCGAGGGGGCTGCTGGGAAGCCTGGCCCCCGAACTGTTGTTAATTCAAATAGCGTGTTAAAAGTTCCGTCTTTTAATGACGTTATTGTGTTGTAGTTTAGTTTATTTAGCTGTATCGTTTTGTGCCTTTGTAGGTAAGATTTAGTTCCCTCACCGTAATTAGAGTCGCTTGTTTGTGTGAGGGCTTTCTGTGTTTTTAATTGTGTTGTCTGGTTTTTTCACTGCCAGTTCCGCGTTTGTTTAGGCGGTCGTAAGCGCATGTGTAAATGAAGAGCATGTCTTCTTGTTGAAATCGGTATCTGACTCATTGCTTGAACCCAGCAGAGTAGTAGCACTCTGGAAAACGCTACAATATTATCAATCATTTATAGTACAATCATTAAGTTGTTTTCATAAGTCGAAACATTTATGTATTTCAAGATGCCTGAATTATGAACCTCTATAAATGGGTTGAAGATGATGACAAGAAGCGATTTCAAGGTATCTGTAAATGTAAATGACGGACAGTACAGTTGGTAAATCCGTCGCTGTGATGGATTTTATTTTAAATATAACGTTGCCGTACGCCATTTATATATTTATTCTGCTCTAGGGGATTTCTGATGGTGGAAAATACCACCACATTTAACTCATCTGTCTCTGAAGAGACCCTTGCTTATATTATGGAAATTCGAGATCCTCAAAATATCTTGATTTGGCGATGCCTGTAGCGTGCGTTTAGCCGAAATCTAGATCATATTTAACAGAATGTCCCAAAAGAATACGTATTTTCGCGAGCGGAGGATTTATGGAGAGCGTCGGGGATAAAGCCTTCTCGCATTAAATGACGCTGATATTAATGAGGTTGTCTACTGGAGACATTTAGAGCAGATAACGCTGCGAATGCGTAATAGCAAAATGTCGAGGACCAACTGTCACGTCACCAGACTGGATTGCGCTTTTATTTTTAAATGCTGACTTGCTCGAAAGAGAAGAAAAAAATAAAGCAGCTTTTATTTTTTAACTGCTACCATACGAGTAGAAATAAAATAATATTCCAAATAATGCAACATGCCTTTGTTTAATGTGTGCATGTTTTTCAAATTTTATTTTTTGCTTTCTTTCATTTCATTTATATATTTTGGCACAAAACATCCTCTATAGCCCTGTAACATGAAATATCAGTTCGCCCAATTTTTGTTGCAGACGTAAGACACTTACATTGTGCATTGTTGTTGCATACAATTGAGAGTGAACAATTTTATTTAAAAAAATTGTTAAACAAAATTGTGACGATTTGCAAATTTGCCGTAGCGGACGAACAATCCAAACGCCCCTGCACAGTGAGCGGTCTAACTTAAATTCGTGTTTCTTCATCTCGCTTCAAAACCTTTCAAAAAGCCTTCATCTAGCTGCGAGAGAAGGCTTACAGGTACATGGTTCTTAATTGAGCACTGGAATGTGTAGCTATAAATATGTCTATATACCTGTATTCGGCCGTTGCTTGATATTAGAATCAGCGAGGTCGGCGAATGGTTCTGAACCGAAGCCCTAGAACAGGATTCTAGCTACTGACATTATACATAAAAGGTCACATAAAAATAAACACAAATATACATAATTACACACTATTTAAAAAAATGTACCATACATTTATTACATTTAGATTAAACAATTAATAAACAATCTGCTGAAACAACATCCCTATATTTCTACAGCAGCTTTAGAATAATAGTTCAAAATTTATAAAGATGGCTAATGATAACCATCTAAAAACACTGAAAAAACATATGACAGAAAAACAGATATATACACATTTGTGTCAAACTGGCCTCAAATATTAATATATAATAAAGTTATATCATACACTAAAATCATATTTTTTTTAAATTGCAGGCATTGAACATTCTGTCATTATTTTTGCATTATAAGGGCAGATGTGTCTGTGAACCAGCAGCAAAACACATTTTTCATGTCTGGTTCAATTTGGTCTTTCGTTTATCTGATCCTGCGGCAGGATGTTTGTTCTTATAGAGCCCTGAATTAACATCTGCAGTTCGGAAAAAAACCGAAAGCAGTTACCGAGGCTCAGCTGTGGCAGATACGAAGATTGAGGGGGTGAGAAGAGGCCAGGCTAAGGAAACCATAGCCTAAGGATAGAGGGTCAATGTCTTTTCATTTCAGCTTTTCAGTCAGGAGGTGCTTATCGATGTGGTAAAAGGCATTGAAACAGCTCAAAAGCACACATGCACACTGTCATTCCATCATTCCGACTCTCATTTTGTTTCAGGCCCCCAGGCCCTATCTGCCATCTTGCATCCTCTCCAGACAATTAAAGCTGTCAGTGGCCACAGCAGTATCGAAAGCAGGAAAAACCAGCAGGTAGAAACCAGAGGTGTCACCAGAAGGTTGCATCACGCTTGAACAAGGTACTCATCCTTGTCCCGCCGTTTACCTGGACGAGGGTGTCCAGCTGAGTGCATAAATAATGCCAGGGAAACAATGAAAGAGAGAAACAGAAGAGATACAGGGTTGAGTTGGCGTGTAGACAGCCCCAGCAGCAGGGACACAGTTCCATCTGTTTGAAGCACTGAGCAAACCGTGGGTGCCATTTTTCCCAGTTCTGACAAGAATGAGGTCGGAAAACGCTGGAAAATCTGCTACTTATTCTATTAAAAAATCCTTGAACCAGTTCAAATAATCAAACTTTTGTACGACTCTCTTTGTCAACACCCATCAGCCAGCTGACTCAGCATCAAGGCAGTGGTGCTCATCTCCATCCCTCCATCCAGTTTCCCGCCCTTTAAGCATCCTTCCTCCTCGGTCGCACAGCAACTCCAAGGTGCAAAGGGCATCGGTTCCCCAAGCCTCGGTTTCTAAAGACCTTTCGTGGGAAAACAGAAGCAATCCCAGACTCATCTCTCTCTCCATGGAGGCATAACCCATCACAGGTTAGTGATGGACTGGGATTCCTGAGGGGGGGTGGAAGGGAAGCGTGGGGGTGCGGGGGGGTCGCGCCTGCCCTGTGCCCCATCCCGGCCCACGACGGCGAGCCCCAGCAGGCTGCGGACGGCGGTGCGGTAGCGGGCCGACATGGTGTTGTACAGAATGGGGTTGATAGCTGCGCTGAGGTAGAAGAGGACAAACGACACCAGGTTGAAGTACTGGCTGATGTAGTACATGTCCGGACTGGAGCCCAGGGAGACAGAGAAGAGGTTGCGGCCCACATGGAAGGGCAGCCAGCACAGGACGAAGGCCAGCACAATCACCGCTGGAGAAGATGAGAGGCGGAGAAACAAAGAAGGAGAGAATTGGAGATGGAATAGGGGGAGTCAGGATATCGAAATGTTTGGCGGTGAAGGGTGGGAGAGGAGAATGGAGGAACGTAAAAGGAGGGGAGGGGTGTGTAAAGAAGGAAAATGTAAAGGAGGCATTGGAGTAAAGAAGGAAGGAGTCGACGATGATCGTACAACGGTATAAAACATGAGTGACAACAGGAAGGGGAGACAGAGAAAAGGTTAACCAGATTACTACATTTTAAAGTAAGATGTCATCTTCTTTCCTTCTCTTGACTCACTGCCACTTCCTTACATCTCATTTAACAAAACAAATCCTAATCTATATTGGATAGGTTTACTGTTCCTTCTGCTCTGTGTAATCAATGACGTTGCTGCTTTTTGTCCCCTGTGGGTCCCCGTTCCCGGCCTGAGCCAGGCCCCCCTTCCAGCCCGTTCACTCACCAAGCATTTTGACGGTCTGGCGGTTGGCACGATCCCGGTGGGCACAGTGGCGGCGGTGCCACAGCTTGTGGGCAATGAGTCCGTACAACAGGCTCAGGCAGCAGAGCGGCACCAGGAAGTAGAGGTTGGACAGCCACATCATGGCGCTCAGGAGGCCAGAGCTCATGGCATACTGCGTACAGCGGCACTCGCTCTCGCCGCCATCCTCCAGCTCCTCCACCCCCACCAGGGCGAAGACAGGGCCTGCACTCAGCAGCGCCAGTGACCACAGCAGCCCGATCAGGGCCTTCACCTTGCCCCGGGTCACCAGCACCTTAGCCCGCAGCGGGAAGCACACAGCCAGGTAGCGCTCCACGCTGAGCGCCGTGATGTGCAGGATGCTGGAGTATGTGCAGCCCTCACTAACAAATTGGGTCAGCTTGCAGGTCAGATCCCCCAGAACCCAGGGTCGGTACCTCCACAGCTGAAATGAGGAGGCGGGGAGAGGAAATAAAGGGGGAAATCAGGAACAGGAAAGGAAGGCAGTTCTGTGGTTTAGCGGTTAAGGTGTCAAAGTAATAAGTAATTGGTCTCTGGCTAAAATCTTAGCTCCCTAAGGCAGAGTAACTTAACATCAATTGCTTCAATAAATATCCATAAATAAATTAATGCAAATTACATGAAAGCCGCTTTGGATAAGAGCGACTGCTTAGCAACAAAATTATTATTATTGGGGCAGCGTTGTGGGGTAATTGATCAAGTGGTTGGATTAAAAAACAAAACAAATGCTGAACCCTTAAGCAACGTACTTAACCAGAATGGGGGAAGAAAAACAAACACACTGGAAAGAAGGATTTCTTTAATATAGTGGCAACGGCGGTTTACGAAAAAACACAAAACTGGGCTAGAAATAAAGTGGGAGAGAATAGTACTTGTGTAGCAAGGACAAGAACATCTCTGAAGCTAATGAAAACAGAAACAGGAACACACTAAAGAGAAAAGAAAATATCAAGTAAAAGAGAAAATTTAAGAAAGTTACAAAACGTGACCAGGGGAGGCGCTATGGCAAGCCAAACCGTGGTTTGGAGACATCTCAAAATGCATTTTGAGATATTATAATTTATCTTGGAATTGACTTAGTTAAACGTGTCTGCCATTCAATTATAGATATCTCAGAATACATTTTGAGACATCTCCAAGTGATAATTTGGCTTGCCATAGAAGAGTTGAATGTTCAAAATGTCCTAATTTTCACAACACTGAAGCAATGGTCTACAACACATTTTCAATTGGCACTTCAATGCATAATGTCACACATGAGAGAAGGGGGGGGGGGTTACCTTGTAGAGGTCAATGGGCATGAGCAGGAAGATGAAAATGTCAGAGAAGGCCATGCTGCACAGGTAAAGGTAGGTGGTGCTGCGCATGTCGCGGCGCAACCGAACCACCAGGATGGTCAGCGTGTTGCCTACCAGTCCCACTGCCAGAAGCAGCACACATACCGTTGTCACCAGCACCAGCTCAGGCATACTGAACAGCGCCTCATGTTGGTCAGGAGGCCCAAACCACTGGTCGACATCGCTGCCATTGTCCCAGCCATGCAAATGACCCTCTTCGGATGCATTTCCAGCCACAACGGGGTCCATCATTCCGTCACAGTGGTGTCAGAACAACTGGGAAAGGCAGTTGCCGTAGTATTTTTTTCTAGAACTGGGCAAGGCTATAAATGGCCAGATGTGTCTCTGTAGTGACAGCCAAGGGTGATATTAACAGTGATTGCTGTAACAGTGTAGTTGGGTAGAGAAGTGAGAACGAACTGATATCAGGGTCCTTCCAGAGGAGGCTAGGGAAACGAGGCAGGAATATGTCAGTACACATGTGTTCAGTATCGCCAGTCGCGTACAGCTCTTCCTCAGACACATCATCCTTTCCAGATAATTCGCACACGGCTCACAGTGGAACAGTTCCTTTTCACATCCAGCTTTTCGTTCAGTTTGGTTGAGAGAGCAGTCCGCTTCAGAAACTTGGTCCCTACGTGGTCCCAATAATCCGTCGCAGGTCCCAGCGTTTACTGAAGTCTTCGAAAACCCACAGGCTGTGCCAAACAGTCCAAACGACCTGGTTGGGTTGCCTCTCCGTGCCTTGCATTGACCGTGATCTGGATGGCTATTGGGCTCAGCACCAAGGTTCTGTTTTGACTCAAAAGTGTTCTGGAATTTAGAAGAGAGTAAATAAAATAAAAATTTCACTTCAGCGATCAGTAAAGTCTATGTAGGGAATGAAGGTCTTTTTTATATACAAGTTTTATATTCTACAGCTAAATAACTAAATGTAAAACACTACTTCACAGCCATCGCCATGTGTTTAAAATGCTGCATTTTATGAGAAGTTCTTTGAGAATTAGTTTTCAATGTTAAGCCTATAAAAAAGTACAGAAAATCTAAATATGCTGTTGTATTAGCTTGTATTTTTAGTTATGAAATTCAAAGGCTAAACCTGTTTCCACTATTCGAGACTAATTGCAACGGAAGTTTATTTTTAAGAAAGGCAAGCAGTTTTACCAATAAAGTTGTTCTAATGGTAGGTGCAAAGTATCTTTCAGCAACAGATTGATCAGATCAATCATTTTTGGTGCCACGCTGAGTGGGAACAGATAAATCCATTCACTGCGTGATGAGCTACCGGGACCCCTCCAATACCAATAAGAACAGACCTGTGTTCTACTACCAGTGTACATTTCGGAAGGGGTCCAATTGCAGCCATTGAAAAAACACGTTTACTTTGACATCACTACTTAAAAAAAGAAAATGACCAGTTGTGTTTTCCCGTGGACCACCTAGTCCCCCAAAATTAACAAAAACTATTATAAAATATATAACAGACTTACAGGGTTGTCATACTACATAAAATTTTCTTGTAACTTTATTTAATAAAAAATTAACAAAAAAACAACTACAAATGTATTTTACAAAACCCCTTTAGCTGGTGGCCCACTTGTAGTCCTTCAAGGACCACCAATGGTCCGCGGACCACACTTTGAGAAACCCTGAACTAACCAATCAAAGCAATTTATGCACCCAGAGCAAGCAGGCAATTATGTCTAACGAGTTTTGATGAATTTAGACCACATGCAAGCAAACAAATGTCATAGAAATGTTAAGGCCACAACACACGCACACATTGTTATAAATGCGCGTTCTAGCCTTCTAACCTACTTCGGCATTTCGGAAACGCCCATATTCCTCAATTTGATTAAGGATATTGCTAGTCAATCCTAGGTCATTATTTCCACAATATGCGTTTTGATTAGTTTGCCTACTTAAAATGTAATTTCATTATTCAGAGTATCAGCAATCAGCTTCATACAGCAACTAAATGGTCATTAAAGATAATCATATTGCAATCTTTAATTTAACAAATCACAGGCTGTTGCACTCATTAAGCAATTTATAAATAAACAAAACTACAGAAGGAAGACGGGAGGAACTTGATGTGTTTAAAATAATAGCCGTGGCTAAATTGCTCACCTTGACTGTAAAACGCTGTCTGCCATCAGCCCTTTGGTTCACCCATCCTCGGGCTCTCTGGGCTTGTCATTGAAGAGTTCCATTTAACACAGACTCTCTCTCGTTTTGCCTTTAAGTGCGGCTGTTGACCGAATGCCCTGGCGTGGGTGTGTGCCGGCTCCTGTTCCCCTCCCCCTGAATCAATCGTATGCGTGTCGGAGAAGCGTGACAGGGCAGTAACATGTTCTCACGTCATAGCAGTTGCCCCACACGTACACTATATCCATCTGGTGTAAGTAGACGATCAGTTGGGTGTAATCATTTTGATTTGAGACTATACCGGATACACTTTCAATGTCCAATATACAGATATCTACAATCAACGACAACGCAGCTCTTAAGCGGCAGTTCTAACCATTATTCAGTCCAACTCATTAACAACACTCAAGTTTAAATAATTTATTAAATACTTTTGGACAAACAGACTATGAATACACATCATTTAGAACTGCAGCACGCTGTACAGAAGTCAAATTCAATATTCTACACAGCAGAACAAAAGTTAAAATGGCATTAACAGAAAATCAGTCCATTCTTCGCTGCTGTCTGGGTAGACACTCACAGGTATCAGAGTTAAATTTCCCAAACGCTAATTCCATTCTGGGAAAGCACATTCGATTCATAGGTTCTTTACATGAACATAATGGTGAACCCTATCCGGTCCTCAGAAAAGGCCTTCTCCAACAACGTTAAAGACCCCTCCACTGGTTTTCCACACCACAGTGCAACACCAGTTAAAGTCAATGTTGGTCTCACAGCATCCTCAGATTAATTGAACCTTTATTATTGTCTTTGATTACCGATTCACAATCACTGATCTAGCCATTTGAGTGGCATAGTCCTTAAGTTAAATATGCCCAATGGGTTGTTTATTCTCCACTGAGCCTCTTAACGGGACCATTGCCAGAGTGGGAGCATCACTTCCTTTTCAGGCCTCCCACTGTCTCTGTTTGTGGAAGAGGTCGAAGGTTGTTCTGGCGGGCCTTGGCACTGGGCGGGGCCGGGGTAGTTTCTGGTCCTCCCCAGGCAGCAGTGGAGTCTCGCGGAGTAGCTCGTCAGGGTTGTAGAAGGCAAGGAAGTCAGGGCCATCTGCTGGACGAATCTGACATTGCACACAGAGAAAGGTTTAGTGATTCACAGAAATTAACTTGTTAAAAATGTACTTAACTCAGGAATTTTAAGATAATATACATTTCACTTCAGTCAATGTACCTTGTTGTTTGCTTGGGTGCGGGTAGGTGGAACCAACATAAGCTTATCCCGTATGGCTTGACTGATTAGTTGATCCTCTGACACATTAACACTGATCAGTGCACTGTAGAGATGCTGAGAACGAGGGATGTTGACTCCTGGGGAAAACAAATAGATACGCATACACTTCACTCCTCAATGCCAAAGGGGAAGACTTGTCTTGGCACTGAACAAATTGTGCCTCAGTCTGGTGTTGATGCGATTGCATATTAAAACAGTTATATCATACAGAACACACACGCATGCCCCTCCCCCCACACACAACCTTCCCACCTTCAGTAGCTCGGACAGTCAAGTTGTTCTTGGTGTGTGTAGAAGTCCTCAGCTGCTGCTGCACCGCCTTCCTGGGGTCAAACGCCATTTCGCTCAAAACCTTTAACTCAGCCTTCAAAGCTAGGGTGGTATTCAGCTTTGCCCCGTCACTGAGGACGCTGAAAGGCTCCTCGATGAGGACGTCAGCCTGTCTGCCAAAAGCCTGCTTTCCTACTGAAAGCCCTGAGTCCTCCGGCCTTTTTTTGCCTGTCAAAACATCACTAATTTCACTGGACACTATCAAATAGAGCATTGCAATCAATCTGGTAAGAGCAACATGATCGCCTCACACAAGGGTTTCCCCGTCTTTTGCGAAATAAGAAATAGCTATAAGGAAAAACAGTGATGGAAACGTGGAGAGTATGAAATAAGATCCATGTGCGGGGCATTCCACAGTTACCGGATTAGATGGTGCTTAAAGTATACATGCTTCTTGGGTATCTGAATTAAAGGATTTGAAATGTGTGCAGCCTAATGAGCTGGCAGCTTGAAATACAAAAACACACAGGATTAGCCTTAGAGCATCAGGATTAGAGCATTGAAAGGGCAGGTTAATGAGACTGCTGCTGAAACACAAATACACAAAAGCCAATGAAACAAAGTTCTGCATAAATAAATAAATCCAGGGTTGCAATTTTTCTCTAACCTTTAGAATATTTGTGTTTAACAGTCTTGTGTGTTCGTGTTTCAGAGGAACTGCAGCTGGGCTCTCCCAGACTGAAAACAGGGTCTTCACTTGCTCCATGGGTCTTCCCTCCTCTGGCCCTCGACTTTGAGCCAAAATCAAAACGCACCTGGAAAAAAGGTGGTATCCCAGAAAGTTTTCAGTACAATACAAAAGAAAAGCTCTCTAACATGTAAAAAATATAGATAATTAAAGATTGTTGCGTACATACTTTGGGCAACGTAGCTTAATAGGATTCAGAATCTCATTGAGTGAGATAATGATTCACAGAAATACAATATAGTAATTAGATCATCAAGAGTTTATCCCTCAACCCAACCACTGTGTGGTGGAAGTACTTTGTAATAGTTAGCCAAGCAGTATGATTAGGAATACCAGCATATGGGACATAAAAAACTGTGATTGTAGTTAATGAAAACACTCCAGAACAATGCAGTTTTTACTGCAAGATGAGTCGCTTCTGAACATTAAATGTGCCCATGCTTACACGTAACGTGTAATGCAGTACAATAAGATTAGACACAAGGCGCTGTCTGTCTCCTCGGGGCGTTCACACAGAACTGCCTCTGCCCACCAGAACTGACCTGTCTTTGTGCCGGTTTACTCCCTCGCCCTCTTTTCAGGATACCAGGCTCTGTGCTCAGCTTTTCGGGAGTAAGGGTTAGGGAGAGGTCCAATTCCGGTAGACACATTGGGCTGCTATAGTTTACTGGGACTGGGGGAGCCTGCGGTTTTGGCTGGCTGTCGGAGCTAATGCAGCCCGTATGGACGAACACCTCGGCCATTCTCCACCACGGGTGTAACAGTCCACTATGCGAGACTTAAGTATTAAAAACAGTAGCAACGGTGCAAAGAATACTAATCAAACCGCTACAAATGAGAATCAAAACATTAAAAACACTGAATACACACTTTACAGTAGCTCCCACGGTGATTCACGTCTTTTATGAAGACCTTTAGGAAAACGTTCCCATTGGTTAGCTAAATCACACTGGAAATTATTTTCGGTCAGAATGATACACATTAATTTAGCTCCATCAGCAAGTTAGCAAGGTTGGTAATTAATGACTTTGCTCATCAGTAACATTTTTAAATCAGTTACCAGTAACAGTAAAACTGAAAATTAAGCGTAGAAGTAAACCAATCAAAAAAAAATTTTTTTATAGTTCTATAGTTACCACCGTATTTAAACGCTAAATTAAAAAAAAAAAAAAAGACATTCCCCGAGGTAGGCTGGTGTACAAGTTGCCAAGGTAAATAGGAAGAACTGCACTTTGGTTCGTCACATTTCCATAACTTACCCTTAAAATTACTAACGCCAACAACAAGCTAATAATCTAGCTACGACAGATGACATTCCAGCTGAAGAGCATGCCTACATTAATCTACTCCGTTTTAATAAAGTTCATTCATCGATAAATTAAGATATTTCCCAAAATAACTCCTAGAATTTTAAAATTCCCTCCAACTGCAAAGTCGCCGTCGCTTTTCTTTCTTCGTAAATGTTTCTGTTTATTTCTATGGTTTCGAAGAATCTAACTTCCGGTGTCTAAGGACATCATGGCCACGTTAACCTTTTGTCGTTTACTCCCCTATACTGCCTCCCGGTGGCAGAAAATTACATAGTTTATCCTGTTAAATCGAGGATTTCAATCCCGATATATGATTAAAACGTTGCTTATCAAAACAAATAAAGCCAGTTGTCATGTTGATTGATAAATTACAAATTTATTGATGCAATTTTTATTTCTTTTATACACACAAACAGATATATGAGATTGTAAATCTGCGCAAAATATACATACTCAAATAAAACCTTTTAAAAAAAGACCAGCAGGTTTTAAGATAGCATATTTGTTCAACAGAAATGCTGATCAAAAGTGAACACTCCAAAAATACTGTTTTTCCGTTTGATAAATGATTGGAAATATACAATAGCTACAACTGTATCTGCTACCCATAACAACCACCCATCACATTTAGTTTGGCCATGATAAATTCAACGAATGAAGTTGTACACGTGAAGGGTTAACACAGAATATTATATTTGCTCTCTTTCTCTCTCATCTCTCTCTCTCATGATCGCCCCCACAGTCAGACAGACAGAAAGAATTTTTAACTTTCAGTCTCCAAAAAACAAAAAATTTGGCAACTTCAGTAGTAAAACATTTGTTTATAAGTAATTAACTCAATCTGTTCAAGAAAAATATAGGGATGCTCAATTCAAATATTTGGTAAATACCTTAGGGGCATTATAGTGGAATTTGGCACCATATTAATAGGTATACTAGTCACGCATGTTGCCACTCCCATGAAAAAACCTTAATTACATGAATTTTTAACATGTAGTAATGTATTGCCACATATAGTCAGAGGGGAGTTGTCTGAGGTACCTGTCCCTGGACTGTACCACTATCAGTGTAAGCAGGGGTTTTTGTCTTGGTGCTAGGGTGGGGGGGCCAGTCAGGGTCCAGTTGAAGTTGCCGGGCCAGATGCTGGTACCGGGCTCGAGGAGGCTGGGAGCTGCGACAACAGCAACCATGGCGACGGTGCGGCAAGGGCATCCCTTCCACTTCCATCTGGTATGAGAAGAAAAGCAACCATGGTAGGCACGCCCGTGTGTGGGGATGTGAGGCACGCCCGTGTGTGGGGATGTGAGAATGACAGCGTATCAGCGTCAACGCAGTCCGAAAGTAACACTCATCTTCAGTGTGACAGTGAGTCCACACATTTATCTACCTGTTGACAGAGTAAGTTGTGTGGCTCCAGTGGCTTCTGACTGGTGCACTGTTTCTGCCACAGCTCCTTGCAGTCTATGATAAAACTCTGAGAGAGTGAGAGAAAAATGAAGCAGATCAGTTTAACAGATGCTCCGATCCTCTGATACACAGGTATCAGCTCCTGCATCCAGTACCCAGATCTCTCCAGCATCTGATTCAGTCCTCGGCTCCTCTGCTCTCCTTGTGACAGTATTTTCTGGGATGACCAACCACCTCCGGGAACAGACAAAAAACAACTGACCTTCTCCTGCAATACCTGCAAAACAACTTTGCTCCAGGACCTGGAATCTGGTTGACACCATCCCTCATATAGCTCTACCGATAACACTGTTCTTACACACCTAGAATCCTTTGTGAAAACCTTACACTATTTTGCTGCATACTTCACTAATGCAACCTGAGGTGCATGCAATACCTTTGCTGCGATGAAAAACAGTGCATTGAAACAGTAATGCAAATGTCGCAGCATCTCTCACCTCCAGTGTGAAGGCCAGGATCAGGTTTGCTATAATCAGGCCCAGCAAAGTTAGGCGCCACTCCATAGGTATACAAACCAACTAGAAGAGATCGGTGAAATGGTTGGTAAACATACACACCCGCATGCTGGTACACAACACGCATATGCACATGCACACCCACTCGCACTGACCTGGAAGAAGTTCTGCAGAGCTGGCACGGGGTAGAGCAGTGTTACTATCAGAAAGCTGTAGGAGACCATGATGCAGAGCATGAACAGATCTGCAGACACACAGCAGTAGAGATTTTAGGCGCTCATAAAAAACCTAAATGGAATGAAAACCCTTCCAAGTTTCCTGCTTGCGCCAACACTCTTTAAACAAAACGAAGACAGCCAAAAAATATCTGCCTCAAAAGTCAGACCTGATGATGAAGTTTATTTTGGTTTTTATTTTGTTTTTTTCATCACCAATTTCAGTAACAACAGAAGGCAACAATATAAAACACAGTTAAATCAAGTCAAGAAGTGACACTACTGGTGTTCATAAAATAAATAAAATAAAAACTACTACACAATAATTGTTTTTTGGGGTGTACTGTGTAGGCATTTCCATCCTCCGTGTCAGACACCATGTTTGCTGAGGCTTACAGTTGGTATAGAGGGGCTGTCTGTATGGTGGCCCCCGGTTGAAGACCAGGGCCACAGTGAGGTACTGGCAGCCCGACACAAAGAACAGGCTGGTGTTCTGCACGTTCTGGATGTTGTGGGACTCTTCATCCCCGTCCGCGCTCGAGGCCTGCCCACTTCCGTTGATTGCCGTCTCTGACATGTTCCCAACCAGCCAATCGGAAGGCTGAGTCTCGTTTTGAGCACTGCACGAGGAAGGAGCATTTTAGTTATGTTTTAAATTATTTAAATGAATGCATTGTATGTTTCCCCAGTGACCTACTCAGATTCACTCAAGGACCCCCTCACTCACAACCTCTCTCCGCCTCTTCCCTTGCTCTCTGCCACCCCCCCCCCCCCACCCCGATGTCGACCTCCATCTCTCACTATGTGTGAGCCAGCAGAAAGGTGGTGGTCTGGAAGGAGAGGGCCAGCAAGATCTGGCCGGCGACCGATAAGAGGAGAGGGGGAGAGAGGAGGGAGGAGGGAGGGCGCTGGGGCACCAGCTCCTTCCAGGCCGGGCTGAGACTCACTGAGTGAGAGAGGCAGAGAGAGAAAAAGAAAGAGAAGCGTTACTGTGACTCGTCCACCTTCCAACAGCAGATGCAAGTGTAACTCCATAAAAATCAGAATAACATTTAAAGTGTAGTTTTCCCTTCTGTTACTTTGCATCAGTGCATCAGTAGATACACTTTTCACTCAGACTATTTTCAGCACAATTCACTTACTGGTGAAGGCCAAAGACATAATGATGGCAATGTCTATGAACAGGTACTGAGAATCGCCCATGTTGCTGAGGATCTGGAAGAAAACTACCATTAGGGCAGGAAGCTTTGTGTAGTGGAGGAGGTGGTTTTGTGTCCGTAGTGATCTCGAGGGTGTATTCATGCACATACCGCATTGTTTCAGCGGAGTATGAATGTGTGTGCTATGTGCCTCGATGGTGTGTTTTAATAGACGTGCACCTGTGTGTGAGTTCAGAATGGCACACTGCCACTGCGTGTCTATGTGTCAGTGTGAGACAGTGTAGAGGGAAGTTCACGCTCACTGAGTAGAGCAGCAGCACACACAGGTACTGGATGATGCTGTACAGGGCCATGAACTTGAACACACAGAAAGATGTCACCAGAGCGGCCCTGCCCTCCCTGAAAGAAGGATTCATACATTTAAAAAACACAGGGGCCAATAGGTTGGGCTCACAAAAGCACACACAATCAGCTGGGGCGAACGCTGATGCTGACGCTGATGCTGACCTGATGAGGTGTGGCACACAGGAGATGTCCGGGGTGCGAGAGGTGAAGGGAGAGGCCACGGAGGCCTCCAGCTCTGACAGGGAGATGCCCGCGTGAGCCCTCTTCAGAGCCTGAGCACCAAGGAACCGAATCACACAGTCAGGACGATCCCTGAACACAGCACTGTAGCTATTACCCTGAACACTGTACAGTAGCGCGGTGCTGCCCTTGTACTGTAGCAACGTTAGCGCGCCGTCGTTGTGAGAACAGACTGCGCTGGGAATTCTAGTATCCACAGGGGAAGACCTGATAAGATTCTAGGCTGCACTGTGGCGCAAAAAAAAAAAACCACAAAAGGGCTAAATACAAGACATAAACCATAACAGACAGAAGAGCATGCTGAGCGCCTTACCCCACAGTCATTGGCTCCGTCCCCACACATCACCACAAAGTAGCTGCGGATGACAGAGATGGGTTAGTACAGCTCAGGGTGTAATGTCTGTATCTGTCTGTGAGCGTGCGTTGCGTTACTGCGTTTGTGCGTTAGTTCGTCCCTGCGCAGTATGTGTAAGGGTACGAGATTAGGTATGTGTGTGGCTAATGTATAACGGCTCGTGAGCTAGAGTCTTTGTGCACAGGTGTGTGGGGATCACAGGGACTCACTGTGGCTAATGTATAACGGCTCGTGA
>JAOVYW010049755.1:0-11186 GCA_025775045.1 Hiodon tergisus
GCTGTCCGTCTTCCTGCCGATACCCATGCTGTCCGTCTTCCTGCTGATACCCATGCTGTCCGTCTTCCTGCTGATATCCATGCTGTCCGTTTTCCTGCTGATACCCATGCTGTCCGTTTTCCTGCTGATACCCATGCTGTCCGTCTTCCTGCTGATACCCATGCTGTCCGTCTTCCTGCTGATACCCATGCTACCCATCTTCCTGCTGAGACATGCAGGCAATTTGTGTGTGATTTCTGATTCAAATTAATTTATTTCCCCATATGACAGTTTTAAAATGGAAGATGACTAAAAAGGTGCCCCACACTGTAGCAATTGCTTTCTTTTTTTATTATGCATTATTTGTAAATACTAAAGGACAGTAAAGGAATGTGATATTGATCTCGAAGATGGCATTCCATTTAATGAGCAAGCGTAGTGGTTGATGAGACAAATGACCTCCAAACTTTTCTTTACCTCTCTAATTTCTTGGGATTCCTTGGGATCTTCTGGGATTATTTATAGATTAATTCAAGCTCTCTTATCCTTCCCTTCACACCTGATTCTGGATCAGCCAATTTCTCAAAATTAAAAAATGCAGAATATATTATTATTGTTGTTGTTGTTGTTGTTGTTGTTGTTGTTGTTGTTGTTATCATTATCATTTAAAAATTCTAGTCAAAGTTTTATTTAAAATATTTTTGACAAAATAATTTCATTTTATTACCATGGAGTTTTATGTACCCTGCTTACTAAAGCTCTTTTTTCTGGATAATGCCAAACCTAAGGAACAAAAACATCGACAAACATTCAATGTGAAACTTTCCTATCAAATGACTGTCATGTTTAAAAATTTTGTGCTGTAACCCAGGAGACAGAATTTGTACTGTTCTTTATTCAACGAGGACTATTTAATATTTTAATTAAATGCATTCAACGCACTCAGTGGTGGTTGATATGTTGATTCACAGATAGCCGTGTCTCTGTTTAAAATGGCAGGCCAGCGCAGGGCCCTCAGAAACTTGCCCTCAGCTGTAATGCTGAGGCGGTAGTTTTCCCAGTTCTGTGCCTTGTTATCATCATTAGCCTAGCTGTAACTACATGTACATGAGTTTGTTTTATATACTCTATATTTATGTGTATGTTTTCTGTTTGGCATAAAATTACCATTATGGAAATTTAATTCTTGTTCCCGTACATATATCGGTATTGGTAACACAATTGGTACTAATTTAATTTGTTAATTGGGCTTCCAGTACAGGAAAACACGGTGCCCTTCAGTCCATTTTGTATAAACTCAGATAAGTTTGTATTTCAAAACTAAAACTCATAGTGATTCATTATTATGAAAAATGGTACCCCATTCGTGCTACCAACTGAAAAGCAGCCACATATAGTACCAGCCAAGGGGAATGCCAATTTTCAATAGAAATTTGCATCTTGGTAAAAATATTGTCAGTTTAAATTAATTACAGTAAATTTCACTCGTGAGCACCAAGTTTATCATAGTTAATTGTAAGGACACAGAGTTTTATGGTGTAACATAAAACTGGTATTCTGTGATAAGACTATTATCACCATCATTTCTGTTTTAATTAATATGAATGAAAATTAAATGATGCTATAGATATTTGCACACTGAATAATGACACGGTGGAGCTTGGATCACTGCAGGACCTGTCCAAGGTTTATTTCCAGTTACCTCACATTGCCTAAATTGATGATAAATTAGATAGTGATATACCTATTACTTCAGCATTGCTGGTTATTTCCAAGTGGGATTTAAAGATTTATTATAAGAGATGTTATTCACTACAACTAATAATACAAACTAATACTTATGTTCCTGGAGCTTGACACCAAAAATGTGTTATACACACGACCAGCGACTATCTGTCAATTGTCAACCCCATAAAACCCGGTCTGGAACATGGTAACCATGGAAAATATAAAATCACTGTTCCCTGACTCCAGCCAGAGGTGCAGCAAGCAAGTGCAATGAAATCAAATCAATAGCAAATTCACTGGCGTAGCACAACAATTAAGAAACAGTGGAGCAAAGATTACCATTCGTTTTGTTAATCGGCAGTAAAATCTGGGCTTTTATATTTAATTCTCTGCCATGTGCCCAGCCAGCGGAGAAAGGTCAATGGCCCACTGGGAAGTGACCCACATCTAAGTACGCCGGCAGGTTTCCTTTACCAAGTGGATACCTTACTTCATAAAGTAAATTACTATAGTTAGACATCTATTTAACATGCCATAGCAACATTCCCTAACTTTAACTAGCTATTCTTGTGTTGATATATCACATATTTCTTAAACATTTTCATCATGTCTCATTTGAAATTTGAAATTTTTTATTTTTTTAATCGAAGTCCAAGTTTAAACTCAGAGTGCCCCTACTTTTATGAAGAATTAAGAGGTAACTAACTCATAGCTACGAACCACTAGCATAGCTGGGTAACATTGGGTACTGAAATCCCCTTTTGCTATATTCCCTGCTATATTCCCTGCAGCATCCTAGTCATTGTGTCGCAGTTAATTACATGATCAAGTAGTTCGTTATTTCCTTAATTCTAAGTTGAAATGCATAATTGCAAGACAGCCGCAATTATTTCTGGATCTGTATTTTCCTTGGATATATAACTAGCCATAATCCTACAGTTGAAAAAACTAATTATATATTAAAGGTTTACAATCGTGTGATCTTAATCAGAACTGAATCTAGACAAAAGAATACTAAAATATGCTAATTGGTCTCTTTTGTAGTTTACAGGAGCACCCTGATAGTTGCCACTGTCTGTTAAGTGGGATAAGCATAGTGGTTGTTTTGGGGGGGGGGGGGGGGGTGTAACATTTTCATGTGGTAATTTAACAGTAATATGTCAGTAGGTTTTGGTGTTTGAGGGTGTGACAAACCATACAGCCTGTGGGCCAAAGAGCTATTTTCCGTTTCACATTTTTATCATTGAGTTGAAGAAAAACCAAGATTATAATTATACAATTGGAGAACACTGTTGTCAAAAAAAGCTTGATCAAGATACAGAGGCATTCCGCTAATTACTCAGTAGTAATGTCAAGTAAACTCTGCAGAACAGTTGGTATGAAATTGTGTCTTTATTTAAAGTGAGCCAATTAACTTCTTTATCACAAAAAAACCCCCAAACAAATCCAACATTTTAAACACTTCATTTAATCCTGAACCAGTGACAATAGTGAGTGAACTGTTTCAGAGTTTCAGTTAATAGAACATCAGTCTCTATGCCTTAAAGCAGATCTTAGACAGCGCTCGAGGCCTTGCAAGTGGAGGACCATTTCTGCTTTGAGTAACTATTCTGTTTTAGTCCTCGTTGGGAGAAAAGATAAAATGAAATAAAAAGAAACCTCTTATTGGACCCCGAGGAACTCTTAAAGTTCCCCTCCGTTTCTGAACTGCCGAGGAGCTGCGGTCATGTGGCATTCATTTTCATTTTTGTTCTTTGCAGTTTCACGAGCCTTGATGTTTAATTAGCCGGACAGATTTAACGAGTCTCCCAAGGCATGCCTTTTAGTGTCTGTTATAGTTCTGATTCTCTCAATCCGTTACGTACTTTAAACAATTAACTGCAAAGGACTTCAGACCAAGCATATCCTAAGGAGCAAATCATTAAATCAATAAAGCAAAATTTGAACAACTAATTCTGAATCATAAGGCGAGATAATATCTGACGCTAAGACGCTACGGTAAAATATCGTCAAGCAGATTTTCAATTATTGTTCTCAAAAATGTAATCAGTGTTCAGTTAATTCAGAGGCAATGCAGTGAGAAGTGGAACATTGGAATACGGTTTTGTTTATAAATATTTAATCAGATATGGTATTTTATAGTGTCCTCTTTAGTTTTGAGTTGGTAGACTTCAAGTTTTCCCTTTTTTAGCCATAGTATAGTTTGAAATTATATTGTGAAAGTACTGTGTGAAACCTAGGGTTCTCCTGGACAGGCTTATCTGGTTGACTTGATGAGTTAGTCAATTTACATCCAGAGTAAGCCACGGACAGCCGAAAGATGGTGTTTATCATTTTCAAAGCAAATGTCTACCCCCCCCCCCTTGTCCAAGCTCTCACATATTCAGACATCAAAGTGACAGAAATCCCCGAATCTGGTGAACTGGTGAACCTGCCCCAGTAGCCGTGCCTGTATATGTGTAGCATCAATGTGATGTAAGATGGGAATCAGAGAGCGAGAATGAATCTGTCCTCAATTAAGCTTTAAGATTGATACAATATGTACACATATTCTCCATTCTCCATTGCTACATCTTAAATCTTACTTTGAGAAGAGGGATATATTTATATTATTTTATTTGTTTTATTCTGTTGTAATGTTTAGCATGATGTGATTTTAAAAACAAATCAGTTCATTTTATGTATTGCATTTTATGTAATTTAATAAAAATTCAGTATGAGGGAAAAGTGACCAGATTTGATTGCACACACCTCAAAATCCAGCTATAAGATCAGTAATAGAGCTGGTTCATTACACCTGTCTATTATCGCTGATGTCCCAGTCAAAAAATGACAGTACTATGGGCGTAGAAATGCAAAATCTAATTTTCCGACTCCCGTGACAAGCAGGGACATTAATGGGAATATTTTCAGCCGGATCGATTATAAAGACTGCAATAGATGCAATCTGACTCCTGCTTACTTATTTATTTATTGTCAGTCTGGGCAGGAATACATTTGCCTCCTCAACAAATAATCTCTATTCTCCCAGCAGCCAAATTGAACATTTAGCCCTCGACACAGTGGAACTGCAATTACAACGTGACAGGGTAATATTATGTTCCAGTCATCAGCGGGGCTTTCAAGACACAGCCGCATTTTGCTCCCAACACCCCCCCCCCCACCCGTCTTTAAAATTGAAGTGGATGGTTTGGTAATAAAACAAACACCCGATAAAACTGCCTATAAGCTGTGTCTCTCTCTGTTTGTGACAGTTTTGACAGTGTTTTCAATGGCTGTTTAATGGCACTTTTCAAAGTTAATCCTTACACTTCCCACCTGTCCAAAATGTATCAGTTTGTTTTCTGACACCTCATTTTTTAAATATTTCTGCGTGTAATTTTTGTCTCTAATATCTCTAATATATTCTTAAATAGAATATGTTAAATAGACTAGTTCACACTAGCTACGTAAATCCATGGTGACACGGGTTTCTTACTAACAACTATAATCTTGTCAACAAATAATTTAGTCATATACTATAATGAGTGATCAGTGTAGGGCAACCTAGATCTGTTACAAAAGCAAGCAAAAAGCAATTCAACAGTGCAAGGGAGGTTACTGTCCATGCTAAATAATAGTCTAATAGTCTAAATAATAATAAAAAAAAAATTTGTATTAAAATCTCACTAACAATCAAACAAGTTGGTGGATCCAAGGTGAAGAGGGGGTTAAAAAGGGTGTGGATTAAGATCCGGAATGCATCTTCAGACAGAATGGAGGTGGGGTGCTGATGTGGGGATTTATCGAGCTAAGAGCCTGCAGTCTCAGCATTGAATCTTGGGATTACCGAGGGGCTGGCTGATGCAACGGCAGGCAGCTCACCTGGAATAAGATCAAAAGGTGAAGTGCTGGCCAAGTTTGGAGGTGTAGGAAATAGATGTGCAGGTGCAGGGAATCACCAAGATAAATGAATCTGCCATCCAGTTGGTCCATATACAGAACTGTACTGCGTGTGATGTACCGACAGAGAGGGGGACTGTAAGTAAAACAGCTCTAACCTTTTTCATTAATATGCATTAGCTATTAAATGTTCACTATCGGCCCGACTGAATTCCAGTGTCATGTGAATCTACACCATTACAAGACATTTGGGTCCAACAACAACAAAAAAAGGGAGGGTGTAAATTCAGTGTTAAACGTTTCAAAAAAGTAAATTATATCATAGTTTACATAAAAAAATATATTTTAGAACGTATATTATTTATTGTTCATTTTATTATAAAATAAAAGCATTTTAGAGACTATTGAAGAAAAACACAATATTCCCTGTATAGAAAAACCTGAAAATTGTGGCAAAGTTAAAGGGGATTTAATGTACTCAGCAGAAATCCAAATTTACTTAGTTTGAACAATGTTATTGGTTCTACAGAGATTTTTAGCCACTTTGCAGCATTGAGGTGGTTGTCCAATATGGCACAGATACGGCTGTACTGAAAAACTTGGGGTGTAACATACTCAGAAGCACTCCTGCTATCCAATAAAAGAAAAACAAACAGGTATATACCAGATGCAGTCACATATTATTCTGTTTTCTTAACTCACCCAAATTTATTCTATTTATTATTTTTATCCATATGCTAGAATCAGTCTAAACGAAATAATTTTTAAACAAAGTAGTAAGTATAATGTATTACAAATGTATGCACAAAGTAGTACTACTATTAATAATAATAAAACGTTACATATATAAATATAAACAGTATGCTTGAGTTTTAAGTTACATTTAAGTTACTAATATACATCAATATTGGACATAGCCCTACAGTTTATGTGCAGTAACTGAAAAGAAAACGTATTTCTTTAGCTTTTCTTTTCAATATTTTAACAATTTAATATGAATTTATTATAAAAAAAGAAATTAGTATGGCCAATGCTACATACGCAACTTCCTCTCTAGTTCTGGTATTGTGTCAAAAGGGGGAGACAGGAAATCGTTTCTCACCACTAGGGAGATTTACGGTGTGACATCTGGAAGTCATGTTCAATTGTAAACCTAAAGCGTTCTGGTAAAAGCATCAAAACCTTCAAGGCACCTTCACTCGGCTTTTTAACGTCACTGTAACTTAGTCAACTAGCTATCCAGCTAGCTAAAGTGGCACGATGGTGCCACGTGTTCTGCACGACGGTGCCACGTGTTCTGCACGACTGTGCCACGTGTTCTGCACGACTGTGCCACATATTCGGCATGACTGTGCTACGTGTAGAATGCATGTCATGACGTGTTTTTCACTGTCTATTCTCATTTTATTTTGATAATTGATAAATACTACTACAAAATATTTATGGGATTATACCATTGGGAGAAATTCAGACTTTTGCATTAATCAAATTGTCAAATATAACCCAAAGTACTTGTTATTCTATCAGAGGTGTTCCGGAAAACAGACTTGTATTATTAGCTAGCTATCTGTAGGTTACGTTAATGTTAAATAATATCTTGAAATATTATCCATGCTGCACACATCTCCACTTCTTTTCCAGACAACAAATACGTTCTGACTGGCCTCTTACTCACTATATACATATAATTTTACTTTGAAATTGTATTTGCATGTTACATATTCAGAGGTCCATTATTGTTTGTTATTATAATTAATTTTCAAATTATGGTTAACTTTTGTCAGCAGAGGTAGTATTTGTGATAAGTACTGTGAAATGTGTGCTTCACCATGTGTCAGGGGAAGGCAGCGTTGAAATAAACTGGGGAATAGCCATGTGTGCATTAGAACAACGCCCCCGGCTCTACATATCTGTTTATATGCCGGATTAAAAACATTTTTTTCCTTTTTCTTATCTGACTGTTAAAATATCCTGAGTGCCTGTGGCAGAATTGTTTATAGCGGAAAGTCAGCAGTGTGGACCTCTACTCTCAAAGGCGATAACCAAAGTCCATGTGCCCCAGCTCCGAGACACAGTGGCCCGGAGCTTTCCTGTTTATCCACCAGGAATACAGAAAAGGGAAGGATTTGCATGAGGCATACAAACACAGTCCTGAGGTGGGACGGGGACGGGTAGGGGGTGTGGTGAGGTTTAAAGGCACATCCTTTAAACTCCTATTGCCCCCCCCCCCCACCCATAGTGGTCACACAAAGCCGCTTTAACGAATCCACTGCCCCGCTCCTCCCAGTCTGCCTTTGGAAGTATTCTGTACTTCTCTTGACTTGACTTAATACACCACAGATGCAAGAAAAGAGAGGTGGAGAGTTACTTTACCTCCCTGCTGCTTTGCCTGCTCTAAATCACTCTCTTCCCTTTAGCCTTCCCTCGCGCCCAGCCTTAGTGTAATTGAAGGCTTTTCCTTATTCCTCACACCCACTGTCCTCAGCTCAATTTGCAGGCTTTGCTTCAGATTGCCTCCTCGCCATTAAGGCTCTGAAGAGGCGGCTTAGGCGCTGGAAATTCAGGAGTTAGGTTGTCAGTCATTGTTACCAGGCAACGCGGCTTTGGCGCCTTTCTCCCTTCTCCTCTATTTTTCCCGCCGACAGAAAGTGACAGCGAGCACAGACTCTCGCCAGCCCTACATTGCTTCTGCCTGCGGTGAAATATGGGCATGGCCGTACACTGTGATTGATAAGGCTAGGTGGGTCAGCTGATTCCCCACAGCTGTCTGCCTTGCCCTGCTTTCTTCACCAGTGTTCAAATCCGTAATCCCCAGGACCTCCAGTTTGTTATTCCCCCGCCTGCAATGTGTATCAGCCGTTGTTTGTTTGTATTCCCTTTATGTCAGACATAGAAATCAGGTTGAGGCATTTAATAACATTGGATCAAAGAGGGTGCAGATGCATGTTATTAAATACCGTCAATATCAGAAATTGTTATGGCACTTGGGAGCAGTTGAGCTCCCCTAAGACCATTGATATGTAGAGATAGAGCAGTTTTTATATAGGTAGGCAGTAATACTTGAACCAGTAAACCCTCCATAAGTATTACATGAACTACATGTACATTAGAAGGAAGTATTGTAATCATTACAGCTGTGTTTAAAAAACTAAAGCGAGTTATTTAAAATCTAAAACGCGTTATTTAAAATCTAAAGCGAGTTATTTAAAAACTAAAGCGAGTTATTTAAAAACTACAATAAATTGATTGCCCTTGCCCCATCTCTTTCTTGCTAACATTTCCCTCTTACTATTTCTTTGAGTTGTCCGTTAACCTTTGACCCAATACCCAAAGCCCCTATACCAAAAGACACATCCTTTGTATTCAGTCTAATATTCTCAGTCTGCTGAGATACGGCAAATACTGAATAGTATTATCTCAGCAGAATTACAATTTAATGTTGTGTGTCGGCTCCCTAGTTGATCATAATGAATTGCCTTTGTCAGTTCTCATTAAATGACATAGATATTGTAATAGCAATTGCTTGTCTGCTGTATCTACAACTAATCATGGCCCTTAAAATATATTAAGGTCGAAATCATAGGCACAACGTATATTATACTGTGGAAAATAGGAGAAAATAAGTAAACCGAAGGCAAAGAACTTAGGCTTGTGTAATTCACAAAGAAACAATTTGAAGCTTTATTTTAACTTATTGTGCACTGTCGCCATTTAACATATTCAAACGTTTTAACGTTTCAAAGTGAAACATTTACAATTATAAATGCAAATTGGTTGTTCCCATCAATTTTTTCTCCCCAGATACAAGACACTGACACATAAAGAAAGAAAGAAACGTGTAACCTAAAGAAATTCTAAATCTAATCTAAATCCCTTTTAGTGCAAGGGGGCAACCTAGCCAACAAGTATCTCAGAAGTTGTGTAGGTATCTGTGGCATACTTGGCCTACTCGGTCCTGAGGTAGCTGGAGACAGGGGCACTAGGGGTAAGGTTTACACCATTTATGTGGCGTCATTTTAGATGAAAAGTTGAACAAACATGCTTAGAGTTTACAATTCCATTATAACACCCTTTTAGGGAAAACCAAATTTATACCACTTTTAAACCTCTTATCTATTAAACTATTAACTAATAATACAGTAGTCAAGCACAGGGGCGCATTGAGGTCATTTTAGGTGGCCATTGCCCCACCTCTTGGCTGTCCATCTTACCTGTCCTGGATATCTACCCAGGACTCCAGGGTGTGGCCCCAGGGTATTTGCCACAGTTTTACACAGAGGGGCTTCAGTTCAACAGCAATTCATATGCTGCACAAATGCCATTATATTCTGCAAAAACATAGTTATATCCTTGCCTCGGTATGGTGATTAACTCGATGTCTTCTCCAGTTCTCTTTGTTAAACAAAAACTAAAAACAAAAATAGCACGACTGAGGTCTTTGTAAGTTGCCACTGATATGAAGTACTGAGCCATATTTATATCCAAAGTTAGGGTGTTTTTACTGCACTGACTTGTCTTTAGTACGGCGGCTCTTTTGATGTATAAGAAAACTAAAACATTTAGTTTAGCCTAAACACATCTTTATGAAAAAGAACACCGTGTGCAAGTTGGAAATTGACACTGAGAATCTCAGTCCTCTACCTTCTGGAAGGCTGGTTTAAACTTTTTAAATACACATCTCCCAGGACCTTCCCAGGGAATATTTTTAAAATATACTTTTATTTCTCTTTAAATAGTTCCATGCAACTTCAGTAGGTCCTTTGTGATTTAAAAGGGAAAAAGTACAATGACTGAATCTTCACTCTCTCACCTTCTGTTCTGGGCCTGGATTTCCACTTTTTCTTGTTACATGCACATTCATTTTAATGTAAAACATATTCAGACAAATGCTAATAAACCCACCAAAGAGCCAAAACAAAAGGGTAGATTTAAATAGCATGAGCGTTAATGTGACAAAGGATATTGGTTGCATTATGAAAAAGGGTTAGCATTAAATTATATCCAGGACTGAGAAGCTGATATGTATATGTCTAAGATGCTATTGACATAATTTCTATGAAACTATGAAAATTTAACATGAAAATGCATAACGCCATATGATAATCACCAAGGATTGTATAAAAAGTCATGTAACCAATAACTCATGCATGAGCAAACACATGCACACAAACACACACACAACAAAAGCCATGGTCTCCAATGTCAGTATCAGCGTGTCTGTAAATATTGAACTATGTACAGACACAGACATATGCTAGTCCTTCAAGACAGAAAACTTCAGAATACAGAATGTGTTGTGCTGAGATAATTATTTTCTACAAGGGAACTGGGGGAAGTATTTTGCATAGGAAATGTCACTGTGAATACATACGACTGATTTGCACAGGAATAACTAAAAAGGTGTTTTTCAACAAGCCATTGTGAGACACCATACCATCTCACCGATCCACACCATGCCAACTCACTGTTCCACACCATACCATCTCACCGATCCACACCATGCCAGCTCACTGTTCCACACCATACCATCTCACAGATCCACACCATGCCAACTCACTGTTCCACACCATACCATCTCACCGATCCACACCATGCCA
>JAOVYW010049776.1:7026-19070 GCA_025775045.1 Hiodon tergisus
GAATGGTACGGAGGGTGAGCGGTAAAGGAGATGGATAGGGTGAGGTTAAAGAATGCAGTGGAAGATCCCTGCGATAAATTCATACAATAAATTAGTGAAACTACGACGATACCCACAAATAAATTGAATCAATAAAGCAGTGCGCCGTAAAAATGCCTCCCAATAATTGATAGGATAAATTGTGCACTGTGACGGACAGATGCTCCGCAAAAACGCCTTGCTCAGCCACCACACTGCAGAAACTCCCCACCAGGTAGTGCTGTGCCCTATTCATTCATTAGCACCAGCTTTCATGCAGGAAAAACAGAAACGCACAGCCTTGTTCCAGTTAACACAACAGCCAGCAGTCATCCACCAGGGCAGAGACATATCGAGCCAAACAAACAAACTGATCTCCAAAGGAGAACACACACGTATATATATATATATACACCACACAGCCCCGGTGCTAATGAAGTGTCAGGTCATTATGTGATGAGGTGAACAGCTTCTGGGAAACCATTTCAGTGTGGCTATCTGAAGCAGGCTAAAGAATCAGAAAACAATGATATGGTTGACTGTTGACAAACCACAAAGTGATGACAGGCCATAAAGCTGAAGAAAAAACACACACTGTGGCCAGGAACGGAAATTTAAATAGCGCGTGGCCTGAGAAGCAACTTTTGTACAACTGCCTGCTAACTACAAAAAAATATATCTGTGCCTAGTGAGTGAGATACGTTTACCTCCCAACGTGGTAAATTGGACTGCATTATTGGAAGTCCAACACAGCATTGGCGTGGGAACAACATTGGGTTACTGCGAAGCTTGGTTTGGCGAGGGTACTCACAGACACCGTCAGTCTTATCTGCAGTTCGATTCCACGCCACTTGTCTGGTCTCCATGATGACCTGCACAGTCAGACGTTCTATCTTCTGTCGGAACACAGTCATCACGTTGCCCATTTCAAGGTCCCGTTTGATTAGGCTCTTCTTGTACTCGGTCAGGGCTCCCTGCTGACCGTGCCCCGCCATTGCTGCTCCTGGGAATAGTCCATTCGCTCGTAAAATTTCTGTGTAATGTTCATATACATTTTTCCCCATAATAAATTCTAGATTTGAGCCATTACGTCAGAAAAGTGAGAGTGCACATGCCAGTTCCGATGGGCACAAGTGGTCCACGGAATTTTATTCTGCACAGAAAGTCCATGAAATAACATGGTGAACTGTGAATTTCACCACAAATCACATTACAATAGTAGCTAAAGTTTTTTTAACTTCATACGGTCATCCAACTTTGAAATTTTAGTCCGATATGCTTCAGGACTACACTGGTTGAGCCTCGGAAAACTGTCAGGACATTAGCGACGAAAAACGGAAAAACGTGCAATGTAAATGAAAGACTGCTTGGGTCCGTTTCAGTATAGGTCTAATCCCTGCGCGCTGCCTTTATTTACATTGCAAATGAGCATGACCTGGGGATTGTGGGACTGACTCAGAAAGTCCTTCAGCACCGTTAAAACATTAACCCAGAAATATTTAAATACTTTCAAGCAGGAAACATTTGCTGTTACCCGGTGCAGTCCCATGGGCATCACCAACCTTCTCATACAGAAGTACGTTATTTCATTTTATGGTTTTAGAACGGGTTAAAGGTTACATGAGTCTTAAAAACGGGTTAAAGGTTAGCTAAATACAAAACATTCCAACGCAAACAGGCGTAAAATTAAATGGACCATTGAAAGGCTCCTGTTTGCCTTATTTTGTTCATTGCCGTGAAAACTCATTTGTTGATGTAGTAAGCGCTAACTAGAATTAATCAACGCCACCCCTAATCTCAAGGAAATGTAGTCCAAAAGTGTTGGCTTTTATAATATATCAATAGCAGTTCCACAATAAAATAAAAATTGTATCTGAGTACTTTTGGACAAAACACAGCTTTCAGTTCTCAGTACTTCATGAAACAAGAATGGCTTAAAATTAAAATGTTTAAAGAAAAAGTAAAAATTTAAAAGTGAAACAGCATCCCCCCCCAATACTGAAATACTGCGTTCTCAAACAGCGAAATAACCAACTGTAATATTTTTCAAACTTACCTTTGGATCGGAAAACTTAAATATCCAATTTATGCAATCTTCAAAGTGAAAAATTTCATGTTTTTAAAAAACGAAATTAAAAATAACCACTTAAATATCGAGCTCTATTAAGCCGCTGAATGGCCAGTTCCTCTATTCGCTATGGAGGAGGAAGTAAACTTGGTTATAGAAATAGCAGTAATAAAACATACGGAAGTAGCGATGCTAACTATGCAAACTCAAAGGACGTAACACGAGCGGACGACTTTTCTACCCCCTCCACCCCTCTTTAATATTGAGTAAATTGTAATTTCCGAATTTAATCAATTAATTATTTTTCAGTAGAATCATAGTCACCAGATAATGTATATTGCTGTGCACCAAGCAAGACAGAAATCACCTGCCGCCCAGCAAGTAGCGGAAGGCCAGGTTTATTCTAGTGCGGATTATTTTGTGCCACGTTTTAGGCTTCTTATTTATACTGCTAGCTAAACGCTTTAAAATAAACTTCTTGAACTGATTTTATAGTAGGGAGCCATCTATATCAGAAGTTTAAAATTGTAGTTTTAAGATCCAACAAAACAAATCTGGTAAGATTTCACGAGCAACAACTGAATGTAGTTTGTTTAAAATAATTTTACTTATAAAAACATAAATGAAAAACATATGTCTAAATCGAATGTGCTAACGGCTTTATTATCGAAATATGCCACTTTTGATATCGGTTATAATAGTGCTCCCAGTTTGCAGCGAGTCTTTAACTTCACAGGACAAATTTACATATCTCATGTTTTCTTGCCTGCAATTTGCATTCTTTCAGCGGGAGTCAAACAAAGAAAAAGAAACCTACGGCAACCTAATACCAGACTTGTTTTCGGTCTGACAAACTTTTTAAAATACGGAAAAAAAAGTGGTCAGTGCCCTCCCAAAAAGCAGGTCACGTTGATTCTGAAACGCACCTTTGACCAGAGCCATACAAGCTATTACAGATCTACGTTTTATATAAAACAATATAGGTTAAAAAAGAAAAGAAAACTTCTTGCACTATAATAATACTGCACACGTCCCTTGAACCCACCGCAGGAATGGGCAGTTACCAGAGATACCATGTAAAGAAACTGCTTTGTTAATTATATTAAGACCAGTGCGTTTTTTGAGTTTTGTGATAGTCGTCATGCTTGGCCGAGTTTAGACAGACCGGCTGAAAAATACGAATTCAGATAAACAACAAGACCTTGTTCATGCATGAAAGAAGTGCATGAAAGAACTTGTGTATTCATGTGCCTACCGAGTGTGTCTCGATTACAGTTTTGTAGGCGCACCTGAGTTTTGATAGGCAGCAGACCGTGAAGCCTGAAATCATCTCGCAGTATCTGTTTATGGAGGGAAATAGCATGGGTGCTGTTTGTCCTTTGTCCCCGTTTTTCATACTTACCACAGACACCACACTTTTTTTTTTTAACTACACACAAGAAGGCCTACCATACCAAGAAACCTACACTGCTGGTTCAAACACACACTTAGTGGGCCAGCCCTGTTTCTGAGCTGTGTTCACACATACAGGCAGGCTGGCCAAAAGCACATGTGCGCTGCATCAAAAAGCTGGCCCAAATCTTCATCTTTGGCCACATTCACACCAGAGATAACAGCAGACCCGAACGGGGTCTTAGAGCCCATTTAGTTTCTTTGCTAAACTTGAACATAGACTCAGAGTAATCCAGACTGAAAAACGGAAACCACTTGCAAAGAGGAACTGCGTCCCTCCTCCTTTTAATAGAGTAACTTACAGCATGTTAACACACAACCAGAAACTACATTAATCTGAAGCCCAGTAAGTGGAGAGAAAAAAACTCAATGGACACTGCATCAATGACCTGAAAAAGAAGGTCTTAACCGCTCTCACAGCAAATCCTGAAAACACTGGTTCAACTAAATTTAGATTGACTTGATCCTTCACCTCTTATTTAGTCTGTCCCGTATAGCTTTTGACACTCTGTCCGTTTGAGTTCTCCTCTTCTGGCTCTCGGAGGCCCTGACTGTGGAGGGTCTTCCCTGCAATCTCCATCATGGCCTGGGCCTCAGGGTCAACATCCAGTATGCTCTTCTTCCCCTCTGCCTGAAACACACGGGCAGACAAGACGTGTGCAAATTCAGAGACAAGACGTGTGCAAATTCAGAGACAAGTCGTGTGCAAATTCAGAGACAAGTCGTGTGCAAATTCAGAGACAAGTCGTGTGCAAATTCAGGGACAAGTCGTGTGCAAATTTAGAGAAATCACATTCCTCACACCACCTCCTCATTTGGGTCTGGACCAGCGTCTCTCAATATCGTTCTGCAATGGCTCACAGCTCCAACTCTTTGGGCCCTAAAACATCAGGAACCCCCTCATGCAAACTGTTCCCACTGTAACGTATACACTTTTTTTTTGTGTTTTTATTTTATTTTGAACACACACATTTTAACATTTCACTTGTGTTATTCACAAATTTTGGATGGCACAGGAAGTTACAGGGTCTGTGTAAAGGTTTCAAGTCGTTCCTCTCACTGTCCTAAGGATATCATGTTAGGTGTGACTGAGTTTGTTTGCTGGCATGCCTCCAGCGCACTGGTGTCGCATTTTTGGTGTACCCTGCCTCATACGGGGTAAGGGTCCCGCGACCTTGAATTGGGTAAGTGGTTACGGAAATTTAATTAATGACTAAAAATGTTATAGCACACTGGTTGGGAAACATTGGCGTTTGCCCCCAGACTCTGATTGCCAGCCCCGCAAGTCCCCTCTATGTCTGCTCCATAAACTGAGCATTATGAACTGGAATATGCTGGTTCAGAGCCAGATCATGTACAGCAGTACATTACACCCAACAGCAGCTGAGTACAATTGGAAGAACTGTGTGGGGCTTCCCTTGGCTTGTCACTAAACAGTGTCTCCTCTCGGCTTCAGGGCTGAACCTCTCATGCAGGTTGTGTAGAGCCTTCACTGAGTAAAAAAAAAAACTGGGTGGCTTTAACAGAATATATACAAATTCGTAATAACAAAAAACAAAAATAAAATTTGTCAATGGCTTCTTCATGATACGAACCAAGAGGAACAGGCCAAGTTAAACACTTCAGTATAGCACCTCTGCTGCCACCAAGAGGCTTTCAATGGGAGGAGTCAGTTTGTACAAACAGTATAAACAGCGAAAGTGGTAGGAAAGGGGATTATGAGGAGGAGGAAATGAGTAAGTGAAAGGGAAGACGGTAGATAATGAAAGAGCAAAGAAACAGAGGGTAACTGATATTCAAAAAGAGGTGGGTGATGGAACAGAGGGTACAGGGGATAAGCTGCCAAAATGGCAACTAAAAAGAGAGATTACACGTGTGTAAACTGAACAATAAATATGGGGATGAGTACAGACGTTTTGCATTTGAGAACAAGAGGAGATTCCTGCGTGACACTGACCTGTTTATTCTCAGGAGGTTCTCCTACGCCCCACACCTCAACAGCGGCTATGGTGAAATCCTCCTGCCCAGAGAGCTGAGGACTCCCGTATGTGGTACAGCGGGGGCGTGCCCGGCTGTGGCCACGTCCAAAGTCACTGTCCAGCCACAAGCCAAAGTAGTTATGCTGACCACCCATTCCCTGAGATCCATCGACACAGAGAAGCAATAAGCAATAAGACAAAGCAATAATAACAAACCATTATGTAATCTTGCCAGGTATTGTGGCATGATCTGCTTGTTTGGGTCTTTGGAAAGGATGGTGGATCAGGTATGTGAAGTGTGAGACTCACCAGACCGTTGGGCATGGTTTGCTGGCCCTGGTTGAGGTACATGTAATGCTGGTTGTATCCTGTGCAAGTGTACACTCGAAGGGAGGGGGATAAGGAGAAAAGGAAGCACCTGGTGTCCCCTGTGTACAGAAATGCATCGCAGAAACCAAGCACAACACACAGCTACATACGCAGAAAAAATTATTTTACACCTAAAGTTGATTACTCAATACTGTACTTTTGAACTACATGAGTCATGTTGACCACCCGGCAGTATTTTGCCTTTCAAATAATCTTTCTTGTTAAGTATAAATTCATAGGGAAGCCACTGTACTTCTGAGCCTGACAGATGTTATCCTTGGCATATTTCCCCATTTTTCAAAGCAAATGACTAATACATCTGTGTACACTATTGGGGCTGTACATTAAAGGTGAATTAAAGGTCTCTAATGTCTCTATCCCTTTCTCTAGTTCACCGTTAATCCAAGATTCTAGAATGCCCTGTCCCAGACCCCAAGTAATTTTATCTCCACTCCCCTGCTTTAACCATACAACCCTCATTTGACCTGCCTGACCCTTACCCTGGAATTGAGGCTTGGTATCCCAGCTGTGGGACGCAAAGCCGCCAAACATGCAGCCCTGGGTATCTCGAATCAGCAGCAAGGTAGGGCCCTTCCGGACACAGCATCCAACTAACCGGGAGAAGCTCTCGCCATGCAGCTGTGAGGAAAACAGCAGCCTCCAGGGGGCGCTGTGGGCTCCAGGCAGCTGAGGCTTCAGAAACAGCAAAAGGGGAAGGTCCAGCATGGACCGGAAGTCACCCCACTGTGTGTACCCACACAAGGGCAGGAGGGAGGGGGGTGGCCGGGACAGAAGAACCATCCCAAGTCCCTCGCTGGTCAGGAACTCCAGGTAAAGCGATACGTTGGACACCCGGAACAACCAGTCCTCAAGACAGGGAATGTCACAGGTGTGCTGATCTAAAAGACAGGTGATACTAAGGTTATGGTTATCTGGGAGACGAAAGCTACCAGTTGAGTGTCGTTTGTGACCATTAATATCAATTTTAGTAACCGACCAAAGCTTGTAAATATACCAGGGTCTGTGCAGGGTCTCATCGTCTTGCATTTCATACCCTTCCCCCCACATTACCCGTGGCTTTCAGCTCAGAGGTCATCTGTTCGGCCAGTGTTTTAACTCCTCGCTCACTGTCCCCCATGTACTCGATTTTCCAACCACGCAGGTACCCTCTGTGGGTCAAAATCTGCACAGTGGCCGAGATCAGGTCCTCCAGGAACTGCAACCAGAGGAACGGCACTGGTTGTATCCGTGACGGTAAAATATTAAACCAAAATATCAATGCTAAAATGATTCCTCGTATTGTATGTATGTTGATGCAGATGCATGAAATCTGTAATGTGTGCAATTTACCAGGCAATAGGAAAAACAGAAATCAAAAAAGTTGTGTTATCCCCAACGTTCCCCAAATAATCTAAAGAAGAAAAATCTCCACGTGACTCAGTGTAGAAGGGCTTGTTGTTGATGAGCTCGCTACTGTGACGTCACTCCCTAAAGTTAAAAGCCAAGAGAACGATTGGTTCCTAGAGCTAAGGACATAGGTCTTTGGCTCATTTGTCTCTCGTCTGTTTTGTCGACCCAAATAGGGTGCGTTAAATCAACATAGGGTTCTACAACACGCCAAAACCGTAGCTTGTCGAATGCACTCAGGGCCGCCATTTCCATATCTTGCCACCGAAGTCCTTCTTTCGTGCATCCTTCTTTAACACCTTACCCTGAGTAAGCAACTAAAATGCACAGTCAGCAGTCTGTAAGAACAGAAGTGATGAAGATTATACACTTCCCTTTCCACAGTTCCCAGATACAGCAACTCAAATGTCAAGTTGTCTCATTTTTTTATTTGAGGTGCATGATTTTATGCCCCAACAATGTTTATAACAATTGGAAGTTAGTGACTTCGAAGCGAACAAAAATGTACTTTATATGACCTTTTCTAACGTGGTTGAGGTTGTAGCAGGAAGCAAGGAGAAAACCATTTGCTTAGATTACAAATCCAGACACGTGGTGTCTATTGGCTTAATCTGACTTTAGACAAAATCAATGTTAGGACATTTATTACACATGTAAGATGAGCAGTTTCCGCTTTTTACAAACCTCTCTAATCTGGTTGCTTGTGACAACACCCCCTCGCGCCTTGTCAGCCATTGCCATGACAAGTGGCGCACGTTCTTCTGCTGTGCCACGCAGCACGTCGGCAAGGAACACCAACAGCTGATCTCGCATGACGCCTCCAGCAGGTGACACTGGCCCTCCAGGGTCCACACTCTGGATACCCACAAAAAGCCTTGCTGTCATAGAGTCTGAAGACACATTACCCATATAAACCTGAAAAACAGGAACACCAGTAAGGCAACCACTCAATACAATTTAAAAATATAAAACCATAAGAACCGTGATATTTAAAAAATGTATGGCATCCCCTCTCACTCTTAATGTGTCCAGCGTAAGTACTTTGCCGACATTTCCCGCGGTATGTCCAGTCCCTGCTTCCAGCAAACGGTCGAACATGTTCTCCACCACGGGACGTTCTTCGGGGCGAAACCGTGCCAACCGCTTCTGCACAACGACGCTCTCAGAGTTGCCCATTGTTCTACACAAACAACACGAGCAACAACACAGCCGGCGTTTTCTAGGGGTTGTAGGGTTGTCATTTTTTTCTCAATGCACTGGCAAATACACTAATTCAAATATCTCAGTCTCGAAAATTCCTGCCTGTCAATTCTGCAATACAATGTCTGATTTACAGTTATTGACAGTAGGTTTTTTTTGAGAAAACCACAAACCTTAATGGTATGAATTATCGGTGACATATCCTTGGACGTTTTAAAAATACACCATGTACTTCCTACATTCAAAGCGATTGAAAGAACGTTAATCCAATAGATGTTGAGGATTTCGGAGGAGGGTGTGACTATGAAAACAGTATCCAATCAAATGTGACATTATTCATGTATAAGTGGTTGATTGGTCATTTTCTGAGTCATCACTCAGAGCGGTGTCTTCTAGCAGGTGGTATACTTGAGTTTCGTAGATATTATGACTGATCTTGAACCAACAATAATTAATAACTTTTCAATCAGTCAGTCTTGTCTGTCAAAACGAGGTAAAATCTTTAAAAATAAATAAATTTCTGAAAGATATGCCAGCTATTTGATATTTAGATAATTATCTGAAATCTCGGTGCACTGGGATGGAAATTTTGGGAAAATTATTTGTACGGGGAACAAAAGAAAAATACACCCCTTTTATGCTAGTTTATTATCTTTCGTTAAACGCCATCTGACATCTGAAAGATGCTTTTGTATTTACAATTTATTCGGCAGGAACGGGCAAGAGTTGGTTTTATTTCCAAAGTTTCGTTTTCATTAACATATATAATCTAAATAATAATTAAAAAAACAGGTATTAACAGTGATCTCGTTAAATCACGTCACCCCCTCATTTAATCTCCTTAAATTGTATCAGGAGTTCTGGACTTGATTTTTCAGGTGCACTCCAGGCCGCGGTAATGCCATTATCAGCCAAAAGAGTGCGCAATGCCTCAGGACAGCGTTTGTGGAAGACGCCATTGGCTCTTTGCTGCTTTCCCTCCTGGACCAGGAGGCGACAAAAACGCCTTTTAAGGGCATGAGTACTCTACTCGCGCACACAGTAAAAAGCCCTCCTGTCACTCCAATAAATAGAATGTTATTATCTCTTCCTCACCTGCTCGTCTCCCTTCGTTTTCTACTTTTACCTTATGTGCAGCATTTTATATTGTTAAATAACGATTTTTATTAATCCAGAGAAATGGCAGAAACCATCTAGGTACAGACAATTTGGCAAACTTCGTCGGTAATGAAAACTCTTGAAAATAAAAAGTCCGTATATGTTATTATTCTTTCTAAAAACAATCAAATGAAAAGCGTGTCAGGGCCACTGTGGTATGATAATGTATCGGCCGGGCTTCATCACAGATCAGTTGAAAAGATCCATGAAAATTGCGCAGGCACACAGTTCTTCCAAGACGTTAACGTCTGTGTAGCGCCAATGAGCAGCCATAGTCCTGTGATATGACGTCATTACGGCTTTTCAGAAAGAGCCAGAGTAGGAAGTTGCCATGTTTTACCAGGAGGAGGCTCTAGCGGTGCGGTGCGTTATCAGGAAATTTTAAAGAGGGAAAATACGTGATGATGATGGTTTATTTATTGTTTTTGCTGCTATTTGGTTTTGACGGATTGTATTACTGAGGCTGCTTTGTATTTGCACTCGAGCAATAATTAAGATTTATTTATTTTAAAAAAAATGATGATGACCATGCTGGTGTCAGTTCAAAGGATGATGAGGAATATACAGCTTTAAAGACCACTTTAAAGATAGAAATTACAAGGCCAGAAAATAGTAAGTTCAGCAGCACACTCTCAAGCTTACAAACACCTGGATATTTTTATTGACCTGAACTAAACGCATTGCTTTGTTTTTTATAAAGCTCAGCAGACATCCCTATCCAGGTGATTGCTACAGTTTAATAGTTTATCTATAGTTAACCCACACGTTCTACAGCAGCTTTACCAAGCTGGATTCTGTTCACATGGATTTTTGTACAATTGCACTGAAGGAAATTTCTTTAGCACCGGTGTCTCTCCACAAAGATGAATTTACAACCTGTAGGCTTGGGGTATACAGCAAGGATTGGCCAAGAGGTGCACAGTGACTGGAAAATCCGGGGAGAAGACCTGTGGTCCAAATACCGAGCACGGTTAATAAGTGTGACAGAAATGAAAACCAGCGCACACGGTGATCGTGGGTGACCGGAACGGCGCTCCCCTGGTCTGGTGTTATTTTAACTCCACGCTGCACTTCGTAAAAGCTCCAGCTCTTGCATCATGCTAGTCACTCCTTTCTCCGTCGATGATCCAAAAACGGAAAGCACAGGCCCGGAAATACCCACACCTAATGCGTGTCTGTGTCGTGTTTCCTTGCGAATCGTAGAATCGTACCCACGAAACTCAGGCCAAGAGAGATGGTTGTTTTTCATTTCATCAGAGACGAACACGATCGGTCCCTGATTAGTATCTCGGTTCTCTCGGATGTCTCCATCTTTATCTGCAAGTTGAAACGTGAGGTTATCTTGGCTGTGCCTTTTCATCCTGCTTCTACCTCTGTCACCGCCACCCGTCCCAATCACAACAACAGAGTAAATGTCTTTCAGGTGAACAGGACAAGTACTGGATAAGGTACACACATCTGTGCACGCGCCCGCACACGCTCTCACACAAACCCTAAGCTGGTTCTTAGCTCTGGCCGGTGGTTACCAGGACTGTTCCTGAGTGAATTTACCTTGTAACATGCAGATGAGGACCAGGGGTGTAAAACATACACGTCCCTTCACAAACCTGCATCTGTGTTTTGTTCTAATAATCATATGGACAGAAAGGAAACACACACAAATAAAAGCTTGTAGCATTCCCTTCAACAGGACTCTCATAGTTTTTTACACTTCAAAAGTTAATGTTTTATATAATGAGTTTATGCATCTGCAACTGAGAAAATTGCCCAACGTAATTCATGTAAATTCAGTAATACAATGTCAATGTAGTGTTAAAAAAACAAATTACTTCAAATCAGACACTTAAAATCACAGTAGCATGATAACAGGACACATACTTTTCATGTGCACTGTAAATCTCGGCCATTGAGTCTGTCAATGAAAACAGCCCTGCAAATGCACTAGCTACCAAGCGAGTGAAGTAACCAATCTGTGAAATGAGTTATCAATTCACGCACGGCTGTAATTCGCTAACTTGTCGCTTTCTCAGGGACACTCAAAACGGTTTTAGGACGTTTTAATTAAGAGTGATGGGAGTCCAACCAACCAGACGCTGCAGAAGCCCAGAAGCGGATGCCCTTTCCCTGACTTTCATTGCACCCTATTCCCATCTTCATATCGCTCTTCAGTTCATATAAGGGCAATAAGCAAATGACCATTTAATGGAAGTCATTGATCCATACAGAAGAGCTTTTAGAAATGACTACATTTATTATGATGTGTCAGGCAGATAATAGGGGACAAAGCTACACAACAACAGAGAGAGGGAAAGTTTAGACCCGGGTATCTTTGAGAAGGAAGGCATGTCATATTCGGGATATTTGAGACATTTTACATGTAAAGTGAGGTTGAT
>JAOVYW010049787.1:0-12693 GCA_025775045.1 Hiodon tergisus
CCTCAATATCCTAGGTGGATATAGGAGTGTTACTAAACTTCTTAATGCATTGCCTCAATATCCTAGGTGGATATAGGAGTGTTGATGCCCATACTCTTACATCCTGTGACACCATGTCCTGGCAATTCAAATATAAGACCTACCAGTGTACTTTTGCTCTATTAACTGTTATTAGTTTTTCCCTATTACTGACTATGAATGAGTGCACCCGTTCATTTTTGGTAGTTAGCTAAGTGTTTTTTTGTGTTGCTAGGTGTTCCCATAGTAACTCATTTGAGTGCACTGAAACCATGAACAGTTCTGGACTGTAAAAAAAATTAAAAAAAAAAAAAAATGTTTTCGGCCTATGTTTTGGAATGTTATTCCTCTTGTAGTGTTGCTCAAATTTAAGCTGAAACAATGTATACACTTTCAGGAACGCAGTGTTATTGAACAATATCAATATTGTATTGAATAACTAATATCGTTGCCGAATCATAATTTTAAATCTGTCAACGGCAGAGATTTGCTTGCTCTCAGTTGTGTGCTCATGAATATTTTATTCTGTTCAGTGGGTCGAATTATTATTTTTGAGAGAGCTAGCTGGTTGCAGAACAGTTTCTTGTTGAGAGAGCTTTTGAAACTGCATATATAATATGTGTAGTACAATATCTCCATAAGTATTCCAGAAACGACTTAATAAAGGAAGCCTACATAATGATCTGAACCAAATAACTTTGATAGTCACACATAGGACGTAAAGTTTTTTTTAAATTTTTGAAGCTGTATTTTTTTTCTCTCCAATGTTGAAATGAAACCGAAAGGCTTATTTCCCATGACCACTAGAGACTAGGTTGTATGTGGTCTTGTGGTCATGCTTGGGTAAACGCCTACCCTTTCCACAGCCCTCAGTCTGCTAGAGCCTTCCTGTTAGACTCTGTTAGCTTATGAGGACTTCTGTGATGCATCCTGCTGAAAATCCTAAATTTCTTCTGCTATCCTGTCAAACGTGCTTCTCTCCAGCTGCGCTACAGTTTCCAGCTCTCATTGGCCAATCTTACGGACCTTATGGAACGGGAGCGAATCAGGTGGAGGTGAAGATGCGGTTGTCGAACACCGGCGCTGGCGTCACCTGTGTCACCGCCGGTCTGCGTCACCCGTCTCTTATGCTTATTTTCCCCTCTTCCTTTTATTCCAGCGGACGTTAAGCAGTGGAATGTGTTGTTTGAAGACCGCTGAACCTTTTCATCTGCCTCATTGTTCCGTTGCTATGCTTGGTTAAACATCTGCGTGTACTGTAGCTCTCTGAAAAGACCATTCTTTTGTGTTTGAAAAGACTACATTGGTTCTCTCGTCACATGGTGATAAGACACACATATATAGATAATGAGGTTTGCGTAGGGCAAAGTGATTTTTCTATTCAGCTTCCATTTTGGTTTTGGAAATTGTGTTGGGAGGAAGATTAAGAGGTGTGGACCCCCGCAGTCCTACCGATTGAATGGGAAAGGGGGGAGATGGCGGACGTATAATCTCTTGCCTGCAGCTGCTGTCTTTAAACAAGTGTCACCTTGGAATTCTGTGGCCGTGGTCACAAAGAGCAGGTTGCGTCACTATGGTGATAACGTCTTGTGTGTCACGAGAAAAACAAGGGGTCAAATGGAGAAGTGAGTCTACGGTTTCCCCAAGTCCAGCTATGTGAAGTTAAAGCAGGGACTGTGAGAAGGTTAAGCTGAATGTTCCCTAGGATCTGAAGTAGTCAGCCAAAGATAAAAAGCAGGCTGCTCGGGCTCTGAAAAGGTCCAAATTGGAGGCTTCTGGCTCATCTTAATGTTAATGTAATCCCTAATCCATGGCTTAATTTTTCCATACATTATAAATTTATATGAACCCAAATGTACCGACATGGCTAAAATGCAGCGGACTAATATAAAGTTTGTTTGGTTATTTTAATAAAAATGCATTCTTCTGTATTGTAAGTTTTATAATGTACTGCAGTAGTATTCGGACCGTGCGGCAAGCCCCCTTGGTGGGGCATGGAATAGCGTTCATTCAGGGGGGGGGAGTGATTTGAATTGCATGTCAATGACATTGTGTGTTGAGAACACAACACAGTAAAATTGAGTTAGCAATTGGATAAACATAACCCATTTAAAAGCTGGTGGCATTAATGGTACAGTGTGTTAAACTATAAAGTCATTTCCGTGGCAACGACGCTGTCCTCCATTCAGTTTAGCTCCTGATTGCCAGTTGTTAAAAGAAAAATTATATCTATGTATGCAAAGCGGAGAAATAAATCTACAGAAATATGATTCGTATCTGGAATTATTTTTGGCGTTGATTGCAGTTAATTGAAATTCAACCACTATGTGGAGTAACTTTAGCCAAAATGATCTCAGCGTCTGACACCAACACACAGCTAATTTCTCGTTTGCGATCCTGTTTTCATGCACTCCGGCCAAAACTTGTGTCTTGGCACAGGGGCTCGGCTGAAAAAGTTTTTTACTAATAAGTGAAGCTTATCGTTTTTTCCCCACATTAAGTAACGTTGGTAGGTCTTCACGTGAATTAACTGTCATAAAGCATTAAATAAACCTTTGTGCTGCTCTACAGAGTTCTTCTTAAACTATTCACTGACTATTCATTGACTATAGAACAGTTGACATAACAATGGTTTGTTATGAGTAGTCATGAGTCAGTCAGACCTCAGTCCAAACGCACCAGACCATTTTAATAGTTATTGCTCACACTTTGAAAATTATACGCCAGGAGTTTGATGGGGGGTTGCATGAGTGAACTTCGTTAAAACGTGTTTAGCCTTTTGGACAGCGGGATTCAAGCCCAGACCTCAGAACCGGCTACCCAGCTGTTTAACTTGATGTGCCACCAAGGGACACCTCTTTTATTGTATTTATTTATTATTTATTTTTGTGTATGCACCTAGCCGAGTAGCAGTGTTGCGTTGTAGTCAGGTATATTATGTAGCTAGCTTACTAACATCTTAAAATAAGCACACTGAACATAGGCTTCTCGTCAGGTACCAATGTTTGAATTTATTTTTTCCCCTGAGAAAATAGCCGAGCCTTTCGCCCGCGTTCTGCTTTCACGCGTAGCACGAAGGGACACGCAGGGCGGCGGTAACGTCGGCGAGGCGAATGATTATGCGCGAACACAAATTCTGCTATGATCTTGGTTTGCCGGACAGTTTAACCCGTCTATAATGAAGTCGCCTTGTGTGCGCCGAACCTCCCACTCCTATTGCCGGTTATGAATATTCACGCTCGGAGAAGGGACACACCCGCCCCGAGAGCTCTTCCGCCTAACGACCAGCCTGCCGTCGGCTGGAAATGATAATGGGGAGAGATGTGTAAACGAGTCGACTGTCTTCTTGGCTCTGTAATCAGCTATTCTGAACCTGTGATGGAACTGCAAGCCCAAGCCAGTTAAAGTGGGAAGCGGTTTGGAGGCACCTTTTAAGGTGGAACGTGAGGAAGTGTCAGCGATACAGATTATTCACCCCGCACTGTCCTCCCACAGGTCCCGGGGTTAATGAAACTTTTTGATGAGAAACACAATTTGCCTCCAACTATTATCTCCCACGCAAGTGCTCTTCTCCTGGTTTTCCCCAGGAAAAGAAAATGAGTTTCTAATCTTTTAACATTGACACGTCCTCCTCAGAAACAACATTGGCCATGTGACTCCTTTATGTGACCCTCCTGCACGCCACTAAAGAATCTTATTTTCTGCGTTGGAATTATTTTTGTGACCCATTATCTCCCTCCCTCTTTGAAGTATGCCTTTTTGTGGAAATGCGAGTTTGAAGTGTGTGGCGATGTGGCCGTTCTGTCGCTGGATTTTGTATTTAAGCTACTTGTTTCAGGGCCCTCTGTGTGGGGCTGGGAGGCATTGCAAGGCAACCAGCTTTCCGATAGGGATGCGGGTTGAGTCAGTTGCCTGCAGGAAGTGTCGGACCCTTGACTGCCTGTGGGCCTGCACCGGAATTGGTTGGGTTGACCGCGGGTAGGTTTACCACGCTGAGAAAGTGTTAGTGATGCAGATGAGCCACCTGGTTCCTACATAGAAAAAAGAACCCCTATGAACCCGTAGACTGTAATTTCTATTTTGGAGAACAACCAATAGGGCTTGGGCAGTAAAACGATAATTATCAATTTTGTCTTGCATTGATACGGATATTGCCGTCAGTCGCGATATTATGAGTGATATCGGGATATTTCGAGTGACATCGTGATATATGCACTTGCCTCTTGGGGAGTGAACGTATGCACACGTGTGGTGAGCTATCTTGCTTTGTATCTCTTTTGCCAAGGCTTGCAAGCTCAGCGTTTATTGTATTAGAAGTCTTTATGGGGGATAAAGTTACCTACCTAGAAGAAGGCATAAGATTGTAAAAAGTTGTGAGTGGTCAATAGAAAAGTGTTTTCTGGTAAAAATTTTATAGGCCCCTTTTCTAGAATTGTTTCTTGACATGCAATTTTTGCCTAATAATAAGCTGTACTTATTAGACTTTATTTTTATTACTGGAAAAGCCAACAATAAAACCTCAGCTTCCTGCTTGCTTCAACCCCATTCTTCATTCTTCCTTATACTGCACAGAATAGAGAGGTGGGTATATACAGACAAGGGGAGAAATTAAAGACCCAACATGAAGTGTGCAGTCAAGGTGTTGGGCCACCATGAGCGGACAGAACGGCTTCAAGCTCCTTGGCAAAGTCTCTGGAACTCTACTGGAGGGATTAAACACCGTTCTTCCAAAAGATATTGCTTCATTGTGTTCAATTGGGTTGAGATCTGGTTACTGCGAAGGCCATAGCGTATGAGTCACATCATTTTCACACTCATCAAACCATTCAGTGAACCCTTGTGCTCTGCATTGTCATCTTGGAAGAGACCGCTCCAGCAGGATAGAATTGTTTCACCGTGGGATAAAGGTGATCATTCAGAATAACTTTGTAATGATTTTTAGTGACCCTTCCTGCTAAGGGGAGAGGTGGAACAAAACCATGCTAGGAAAAGCCTCCTCACAACGACACAACGGAACCTGTAGGGTTTTCCTTTAATTTGTTCCCCGTATGTATATCATAATCATAATAATTATCATTATCATCCAAAATCAAAAATACATTGTGATATTGTTTTAGGCCATATTTAGTCTTGCCCTATCAGCCAGGTCGGAAAATCTGTGCTGTTGGTATGTTTGTTGTTGTTGTTTTTTTTTTTTACCCCCATGTTAACAACTTATCTGGCAGTGATTGATCTGTGGTGCTATCACACTGTCATGTGTCTCTCCTCCTTGTTTAAACTCTGGTATCTTAGTCTGGGGCGGCAGGGTGTCTTTTAGACTGTGGTGATTGTCTCTCTCCCCCTGCCCAGACAAAGGATATTTAGTAGGTGCATTCTGGCTCATTCTCTCCGTTTGCAGTGGTCTTTTCTCAGGTCCTCTGCAGAGGGCTGTGGGGATCTAACCTGCAGTAGCCAGGTCCACTCACAGATGTTGTCTCTTTAATCATCCTGCTGGATCCCTGGTCTGAAAGTCGGAGGAGTGCTGCTACCACGCAGCCGGCTCCTGTCGACCCAGAAAGTGTGGGAAGAGGGTTGCTAAAATAGCATCAGCTTAGAGCACCAGATGCAAACACCTGTAGTTCTTTCAACCCTGTCAACGAGCAGCAGTGATGGGAGAGGAAGGTCCAGGAAGAGTACCGTGCAGCTGGGGGGGGGGGGGGGTGGTTTCATCACAAGCTTTTTCCTTCACTGTGCTCTAGTGCCTGGGGTAGGGGGGAATCTAACGGTTACCTTTGTATCAATCAGGTGAAAATCTGCTTCTGTGAGTGAAGCAATGAGTAAAGTGTGAGATATTAATTGTTTGGGACTTTGGTTCTAGAACAATTGAGAATAAGAAAAGAAAGTATTTTCCTTAGGTGGCCTTATTGCAAACCAATTTTGCAACCATCTTCCTGCACTTTGAGATGGTATTTATTCCTGAGAATAAATCTGTAGGTAAATCAGTTTCATCCAGCAGTCTTCACAAAGATCATTGGTAGATATGTGTTGATCTGCCTGCCATATATTTAATTGCCATTACCTAAATTGTAGTAGGCATTTAAAGCAGTTTATTGGCTAGTATATTTGGCCTTTTTTAATGGGGTTTTAGCAAGATTGTTGTATTCTGATTTAGGCACTCCGGAATGAATTAACCAAAGCACATAGAATAGAATATTTATTGCTTTGCTGGAGCTTATAGAGCTCTAAGGCTATTCATCATTGTATTGTATTCATACGGTGAAATATTTTAAAATGCAATGAGGCTCCACTGATTTCCTTGTATACCTCCGCTTTCTGTTTGTCGCTCCTAACTCTGTGGCATAAGTAGGGTGGGGGTGTTTTTAACGCTGTCATCTCCCCCTCCCCCCCTTTTTTTTGGCAACACATAAAAAACATGTGCTCAAAGTTCCACGCACGCACACATTCGCCCACACATTTGCTATTTTCACAGATGACTCCGCAGACCACTACAGAGACATATGCGATGACAAAATTGCTGTCGTTGTAGCACAGCGTTTCTCTGGTCACTCCTGCATTTTTTTCCCCCAAACATGTAAAAGTAATTTCTCTGACTTGTCATTAACCGTTTGCCGAGGTTCACGTCAAAACCATGCCCCTACATCCTGTGGTTAGCACCCTCCTGAAGGTTTCATCCTTCCTGGAGTGTTTCCCAGTAATGAGCCCTGGGCGCTTGCATGAACGTTCTCCCTGGGAGGGTTTGAATTGCAATGCCTCCCGTAGGTAAGGGTCTCACTTGCTGTTTCCACCCGTAGTTGATGAAGAGGAGCTGAGGAGGAAGATCGCTGCGGAGCTTCAGAGGGGTCTGGAGCTGGAGAGGAGCAAGGCAGAGAAAGATCTGCTCAAACGGTGAGTGGATCAGCATTACGTCATACAGTGTCACATGGGGTCAGATAACGGGTGTACACCTTTTCATAAGCTCCAGCTCTAAATGAAGACGGCAGGCACAGAGACGCAAAGTAGTAAATGAAAGAAGCCCGCACGTATAAAACATTAGGTACGAATCATAATATACGACATTGTTTGATTTTTCTGCCTATTTATTTATTTTCTTTCATTTTTCAATTGAATTTGGGCCGATCCTTTTGAGTATTGTAGTATGTAGTCCGGGAGAGAAAAATGACACGTCGGTTTGGTGATTGTTTCATATAATCACACATGCAATCTTCGGGTTAGTTTGAGTACTTTGGTTAACAATCGGGTCTAATTTGGCCAGTTTAATGTAAATTTGACTTTAATCCTAGCCATCAAAGGAAAGCAGAAGCGCACAGGTTCTGGAGGCATTTCATGTTGCGATCAAGAGAGATCTCAGAGGACCGGGAATAATTATTAATGCCTATCAGCCTGGAAGCAAAGCCATTTCTAAGGCCCTGGAGCTCCATCGAACCACAGTCAAGTCTACATAAATATGGTTTAAGAACAATAATTGTTAAGCTTTGGAATGGTCTGGTCAAAGTCCCGACCCTAAACCCCGTCGAGGTGGTGTGGCCGGAGCTGAAATAAGCCGTTTATGCTTGAAAAACTCACCAATGTCACAATTTTGCACGAAGGATCGGGCCACTGTGAGATTAATTAATTAACTGCATGAAGAATTTGGTCTCAGTTTTTTTTTTTTTGCCGCTACTGCTACTAGAGGTGGTGTAACCAGTTATTGAGCCTAAGGGTCCAATTACTTTTTCACACAGGGCCATTGGGTGTTGCATAAGTGCCACCAGCTGAAGGATGTCAGGGTCCAGTGTGGTAGTGGCAACGCCGAGTAGCACATGCAGGTTATTAGGGGTCCGTCTCGTATTCGTGTGGGAGAACGCTTGCTTCAACTGCTTCCGAACGCCGAGATTAAGTGCTTCTCTACTGAGATTGGTGAACGGCTTGTGGTCCAGTGACTAGTTAAATTCCAATAGAGGCTTTTCTATTTTGAACGTTCTTGAACGCAGCCGAGCATCGCAGTTCAATTACTTCAAGCTGGATTTCATGTGGTACGCTCTCTGCATTGACAGAGAAGAGATCTCTTTGAACGTGGCCTGTAGGCACTGAAACTCTGACTTTACTGAATAACACCTGCTGAAGTTCAAGTGCGCATGCATGACTGTTCCAGACACAGGTCTTGTCAGCGAAGACTTCCAGATATGCTGCAGCGTGTGTTAGTTTCTTCTTTTGAACAGGTTAAGTTTTATTTCAAATGCACTCACCGCCTCAAACAAACCACTCAGGCGCATACGTTTCTGTTTCTGTTTCTAAATGACATCTTTCAAGGGGCTGGTTAAGTCTGCTGAAAAAGCCAGATCAGCAATCCAGTCACTTTCTTCCGTGACAGACGTGTCTATTCCCTTCACTGGTAGAAACGCCTTGATCTCGTTACGTAGAGCAACAAATGTCTGCAGAATTTTTCCATGGCTTAGCCGGGCTGACTTGATGGATGATGGATAACGTCACCCCGTGCGGCAATGGATGCCATTAAAAAAAAAATATATATATATATAGCATGGATTTCCCGACGATTGAGAGATTGTCATATCCTCGGTTAACTCAGTTCGCACACCAAGTCCATAATTTCTTTGAGTTTCAAGTACTTCCCACGAAAGGCCTACATATCCATTATGATTCAGTGGTATGGTTTCAGTAATTCAGCTCGGAGTTCAGTCTGCTTCCTTAAACGACCAATGAAGCCATTCATTTCGCCAACCTTGGCTTGGTGGCTATCAGTAGTAACCCACTTATTCCGCTCCAAGTTTAAATCCTCTTTTTCAGTTTTCTTGAATGCATTGATCGTGTCCTACCCAGTTCTGCCATGCGAAGAACTGAGGGCAGTTCTTGGTGTACTTGAAATGTTTCTGTGAGTCCAGTGATGCATTTAAAAGCTGGCTACATCTTTGGCGTCTGCACTTTCATCCAGGGAATCGGAGGAGTATCCAGTGTCCTGCGTTTTGCTTTTTAGCTGATCGTAAGGTTTATCGGTTATGTTCTGGGAATGTCACAGCATGCTCATTCTGGTGAGGCCAAAGTTTTTGAAGAAATCTTTTGTTTCTTTGCTAACAACATCAGATATTTGCATGGGGTAGTAAACGTTTTATTTATTTTTAAAATTAATTTTCCATCATCGACGCGACAGGTTAATTTAGCAATTAGCTGAGCAACCCTAATACGATTGTACACACTTTGGATTCCTTGTTTCTATCCAACAATGCTTTGTTGAACCAGCAGCTATGGGGTTTTTTTTGAATTGGCTTTAACCACCCAGTAATGTTGAAACATAGACACATGATTGTAAACCAATGATTTTCTTTAACTCAAGGGGGCATATAGTATAGGGGACGTATAGTTCATTGTGATATTTCCGTGCACTTGCCAAGGAAAAGATTTTTCTATATCAGTTCATTAACTTTTAATAGTAATTCGTGGGGCCAGATGGACTTGATCTGCGTGCTGCGTCTGGCCCCCGGGCTGTATGTTGTGCACCCCGGATTAGAATTAAACATCAGGCATCCTGAGTGAGGGACCCGACAGTTAACCTTACTCAGCTGTCTGGTCTGACTGTCTGGTTTGTTGAAATTGTGACTAACGCCTTGACCTCTGCTGATAGTCTGTTGATCGACAGGTGATTGGATGCAGTTTAAAGGATGGTTATGGTAGGTAACTGCACAGGGCCCGTACAAACACGTTTTTTCAAATGCCCGATGGTGGAAACGTGCTCCGAGCATATAAAAACTTAATTCACCGAAAATGACAGCTCGGCTACGAACGTGGTCGTTCCGTGTGCCTTTCCTCACAGTGTTCAGTAGATTAATCAATCTGGCTTTATTAAGGAAGTGTTGCGGGCGTTGGATTTGTACGTTTATCTTCACTTTGCGTAGATTGACTTTTAATCTATAAAGAAATGTATTTGAGCATTGCGACTGACCCGTTTGTGAATTCTGGTGAATGGAGATTGATCTGCCAGTGGAAGCTGGGGAAGGTATTTGCATGTACAGCCATGTTATGGCTATTCTATTCGGTACTGAGTTTCTGTGTACTTGCTAGGTGCGAGTACTGAACGCTGTGTTTTCCCTAAGGCTTTTTTTTCCTGGCTGAAGCTCTGATGTTCAGCCAGGCACACCTCTGTCTCGCACCAGTCAGTGGCTGTCGCTCTACCACTTTTTATCCGTGCCCTTAAGCCACTCAGTGTTAGCGCCGTTTTATTGGCGTCTGGGGTGCGCGAAGCAGCTAATGTGTATATTTACAGGCTTGGGCGTTTTTAATCATAATGTTGAACGGACAACATGGCGAGTTCATTTGCTCTTTTACGAGAGCGCTAGACCTATATATTAGGCTGCTCTTGCTGTGAATCTGCCTGCGTTGTCTGGGCTCCGGTTCCTTAGGATAACAGACAGGATTCTGCCTGGTTGAAGTGGGCCTGCACTGCGGGATTGAAGTGACGGGAGGAGATTGGGCCTCGGTTCACACTCTGGTGGTACTCCACACAGAATAAACAGGAGACTATGGAGCGTACGTTCACGTCCGGGTTCATTATTGTTTTAAGATTCCGCAGCGCGTGCTGAAAAGGTTGGCCTTATTCTACTACTCGGGGAGAGGACCGTGATTATAGTCCATCATTTATTAACATTTTGCCTCTTGTTAATCATTCGCGGTTTTGAGGCCGGTTTTTGGAATGCGTCGCAGCTCGCCGCTGAGAATCCGGCCGTCACACTTGGGGCGAGTGAGGAAAAGCGCGTTGGCGCTCTCTCGACCCGTTCGCCTTCGAGTCACCCGCGTCATTTTGGTGGTGGTGACGGGGCGAGCCCAGCTGCGGTGCACAATTGGCAGAGCGTTGCCCATGCTAGGCTGTGTGAAACTGGCAGCGTCTCCCACCGGCTTCCCTGGCCTCTGTGGGGTGGGTCGTGCCTCTCCTCTAATCACCGCTGAACCCATGTTGGCCGTCTAGCCTGCAGAGACCAGTCGTGCTTCCAGACCCTCCCCGTGTGGCTACAGGATTCATAGCAAGTTGAGATTCAGTAGAATTATGGCAATTCCAATGAACAAAAAAATGTACAATAGAGGAAAAGGTTTTATATTTTTGGTAATGTACTTGGCAGCCTAGCCAGTAGCAGTGACCCAGGGAATTTTGCGCATCACTCGCCGATTGTGATGCCAGTCTCAGCATCACCCATTAGAGGGGTGATTTGTGTGGGGGTCTTGTGGGTCAATGGGGGGGGGACGCGTGCCGGGGCTGTGCCGCGAGCCGCTCACTCATGGCAGCCGGACGCTGTGCTGCGTGGAATCATTGCCGGGATCTCCGTCCTCACCCGTCACGCTTGCCAGAACGCCTTCGCCATTCAAACCGCTTGTTGGATCACGCTCTGCCTTCTCACGCGTTCCTCTGCTCCGCCGCTGACGGTCATCCACCCTGCCAGCCTCACACTTAACTGGACGAATAGCCCCTGCTGAATAATTTATTCCCTGTCAGTGTCAACCATGTAAGAAAATGTAGGGTTATCCTCAGTTTATTTACGGCATTGTTTTTGAGGCTGCAGAATCAGATGCCCTTTTCATCTCCCTGACAACACCAGAAGGAGGCTGTGGGTGCTTTATTGACCGCAGTGTCGTGCTTAGACAGACGGGATCAATATTTTCCTCAGTTCCGTCTGCAGTTTAGAGCCCTGCATTTTATTTATTGTATCGTTTTACACCGCCTCGGTAAGAGATACTTATAATAATTTTGAGATGCGTGTATCTACTTTTTAACGCTTTGAATCTTCGGAAAGGGGGCGCATTTCCTCCGGCCGACAGTGGTGTAAATTACGGGACCCGGGACCAGAATTGCTGCATGTTAATGGATACATTTGACATGAATGCCGTGGCGACATCGTGCCTTCCAATATAATTGTGATGACATTTTAACAAATTGATCAGCGGTATCTCTCCTGAGTGACCATGCGCGTAGGTTGCTGTAGGTTAATTGGCAGTGTCGGGGTCAGTGATTTGACTGGCTCTTCGGAACCGGTCAGGTGACGCGGCGTTCGACTCGTCAGTGATTGAAAATCGTCCTTCGCGTTCTCTCAATTTTTCATCCTGATTGTTATGTCCTGATGTATTGTTTTTATTGATTTTTCTTTTTTTTTTGTTTCTCAATTTTTTTTGGGGGGGTGGGGGGGGGTTGAAAATCCTTTTGATGGAAATGGATGGTAAAACAGATAAGCTTTCTTCAGATTCCGAGGGAATGAGTTGTGATATTATTTAATGGCCCTTGCGTGAATAGAGCAGTTTTAGATTGTTCTGGTTGTGTTTTGACATGGGGTCACACCTGCTGTAACTACTGTTAATTCTGCCTTGATTAAGGAATTTAGCACTAATTCGTATTCCCACATGAAAAACAGGCCGTATAACCCTTAATTTTATAGATAACGCCTTGCGTAAATTTCTGTGTCTTGGTTGGTATCACATTAGAACCAAAAGAGTCGATTTAAAACTTTCAAAAAAGAAAGGTTAAAGATCTTATATAAGTATCAAGTGGAAGAATACAGCTAACGTTGCAGCGAGGGTCGGAATACGCAGCCGACGTTGCCGCGAGGGTCGGAATACGCAGCCAACGTTGCAGCGAGGGTCGGAATACGCAGCCGACGTTGCAGCGAGGGTCGGAATACGCAGCCGACGTTGCAGCGAGGG
>JAOVYW010049826.1:0-24404 GCA_025775045.1 Hiodon tergisus
CGCCAAATCCCTTCCAGAACTACAAATTAGCTGTCCACCCGCGAGCAAGCCCAGCCTCAGCAAGGCAGGATATCACAGGGTTGAAATACGAGAACGGACTATTTAGGGTATTCAGATTTTGCCACCCAGCGGACGGCGCGGAGGCCGGGAGCATCTGGAACGTGCCTCTCTTCGGGCGGGGCGCGCGCGGCCAGGGCGAACTGAAAGCGGACTTCTGGAAGAACGGAAGAGGGAGTGGCAATCAGAAGCCAACAACCGTCTTGTGTGACCTCCGATCAGGCACCGTGTGCTGCTCACTGGCCGTCTTCATTTTGGATCGTGAAGTGCCAAGACGGGCTTCTTCAGATCCACCCCAGGGCTGAGCCATACGTTTATTAGTTTATCAGCGGGGATTTTTGATTTTTCATTTTTTTATCTTCATCAGCAATGCACAAACCTGTTCTTTTGCCCTCCAACAAAACAGATTTTCAACCCTTTTCTTTTGATAGAATTCTCTTTTTCTTTTTCTTTTGCAAAGGGCATTAAAAATGAAGAGCGATTCTGGTTATTTTAATTTTGAACCTAGAGTAGACAGAGACCGTTTTAAACAGACACTAAAACACTGAAAAGGTTGATCATCGAAACAAGTCTATGTACTCAAATTCTTACCTGACATTCTCCCTCTGTGCAGGAGGAAGGTTTCACTTCAGGACATTTACAAGAACAACAACAATTAACCTCAATTCATCTCGGTTTTCAGGTTTTCAAGTCAAATTATTTCCACTTCAGTGTAAGCCATAGATCCATAGGAAACTGCGACACACACACAGACCACAGGCACCAACGCCGGGACAGCATGCTGGTCCTATTACATGACCACTCTACACCTGTCTCTGCGCCCACCACAAAATGCAGAATCGGCTCCCGAATGCTCCAGGCTGTGTCGTTATTTGTATCTGTCAGAATCACCAGTCACCAGTTTAGAGAATAACGCTTTACATTCATAGGTTATGAATCTGATAGGCTTTTTTTATCAGTTGTCCATAACAATTGCGTTACCGGACGATAGCAAGTGGGGAAAATAAACCAAATAGCTTGATTAATTGCTGTCAAGTTCTCAAGGATGGACTGTTTCAAAAGGCACTCAACATGCACAGACGTAAATGTAAAGCACATTATCCATTAAAGCACAATAATCGTTTACTTTGCCTACCAGTTTTTCAGCAGAATTATAACACTTTACGTTTTTATATGAATTTTTCGTTTACAGTAATATTTCCTTACTCAGTGGGGACAAGCCATTAGCCTTTTACATTACTCATTACTTGAATGTTAAGTTAAATCACTGACCTCGCAATTCTACTGAATAACAATAAAAAACATGACAGCCGTGTTGTGTTCCAAAAACCTGGTAATGACTTGATATCTCAGTCCTGCCGTCAAAACAGCTTTTGCGGCCTAACACAAATGTCCTTTGATATTATTTGTTTCATTAGCAGACACACAGCGACATACACGCCCTCGGATATATGCACAGAAAAGGAATCTTCTGCGTGAACAGGAGTTATCTTCCTCCCGAACGGGACACAGGTCGGAGAGTCCTGCCTGTGAACAGCGTGGAGCAGCGTCTCCTGCGGTGTCCGATGTGGACGTCCTGCCAGGGGAACCGAGAGCCGGAGTTTCGGAGTAAAACCGCCTTACCAATGTATAACGCGGCTCCACTGATCTGGGAGCCTGTGGAGGTGATCCAAGCCTCAGCGCCCCAACAGTGGTGATATTAATGACACCACCAAAATGTGCTCACTTCGGGACCACGGGGGGAACCGGAGGGGCAGACGTGGTTAGCGATGATACAGTACGACGTACCCGAGGTGGGGCTGCCTCGCATTTTGATGGACCTCTGTTTGATGAAGTCTCTTAACATGTGAGTCAAATCACGCTCCCCGCCAGGCAGGCCCACCACTCAGAGACTCATACTCATACCATCAGGCAGATCCTGCCATCTAATCTCTTACAAAGTTAACTTTGTAAAGTTAACCTGAGATAAATTCAACATTTTAATAACACATCCAAATGAAGGGCTTTGCTGCACTACCTGTCAGCAGAAAACAATTGCTTTGCTTTGATTATCTGGCGTTGGATTGGGTTTGATGATGCCACAACAGCTACTTACTGTAAAACCGGATTACAACCCGGCCCACGTAAATGATGTATCCCCCCTTTTTCCCCAGGGTGAGCGGTACTGGTAATTATGTTTCTGCTGCAGGAGCCATATTGGTTCATTCTTTGGTTAAGTGTCCACCTGGAGAGCACTTTGTAACTCACACACGGCTATTTTGTCAGTCCCCACACTTTAATGTGCAGAAGCAATATTGACGGTGTCTAAGAAACAGCTACCCTCCTGTGAGCTTAATGCGCCCCTAACAAGTTTATGGCTTCCGTAATTGAGCAATTTCCGCATTGATGGCTGTTTTGTCAGATTAGGAATCATTCTCCCAGACATAGCAGCGATTCAGCTCTCCCACGGCCTGAGCCTGACCCACCCAAAGGCCAGCCCTAGGTCGACCCAGGGTCAGACATATCCAGGATTAAGATTTATCGACATCGTTTACTGAAAACGCCGCAATACACTGTTTTTTTTTTTCTCTCCCGCAATTACAAAACGATGCGCTATGCTGGAAAGCGTCTGAGGCCGATGGTACCAAGGTCCGGCACCATGAAAATCTGCGTTTAGCAGAGCACTTACTGGTACGACTCTGTACGCAGCCGGAGTTCCAACTGGCTGATAGAGTAGAGCGATCTTTAATTCATTAGAAAAACACACTTTGGGAAGATCCTCAGCGGAAGGTTGAGATTATCAAGGCGTGTTTAATACTCGTTCAGTATGCAGCGGAGCCTTTATTAAAGCACTGAATAATAGGTGAGAAGTCTCCCCCCCCACCACCACCCTCAAACGTGGGCTTTCCGACGAGCCATTAATTAGCACTGATGGAGGTGAGTGCCCACGTCCAAAAGCCCGGGATTCTTCATTAGTCACCTTGGGAGGAGACTCACAGAATTATCACCTCCAGGCGCAACGCGGCGCCGGTTGTGTGCGTGGACATTGACCGGGCCTCCGTGACAACACGCCAGCAGAAGATGAGCTCATATACGTACAGATCTCTTTTTTGGGTATCAGAATTCATTGGTTCTGAGTGACGGATCATTAGGGGAACGTTCAAATTTGGAGTTTGAGAACTGTTTGAAGAGATGAATTTGCTTGTGATCTCATTAGCAGTATTACAAAGTGATTTTTCCTTTTATCTTTTGAGGGAAGCATTGTAATGATTCTTCTGCACATTATTTCCACTTTAGAAAATTTAACAAAACTACAAATTGAACCACTCGACTCACACAGTCAGACACCGGGGCGTACACCGCATAAAGTTAAAATCAGGTCAGAAGATGAAATGGCGCTAAATTAACCCCAATCTAACCATAAGGCTGCAGGTTCAAATCCCAGACAGAACCAGCATTTCTGTGTTTAATACAAATTTGTATGCATGGGCAGAGGGAAAAACTGTAATGTACCTGCGTCGCTGTGAATCCGAGTGTCTGTTAAATTATTACACACAAAGGGGACGGTGCTGGCATCTGAAATCTAGTGCTGTTCACCTTGTCCCCTTCTTTGTCTTACACAGGCCCGGGTTTCTGACTGCTCTCAGACCGAAAGTATTAGCCGCAGTATCAATACCTCCCACCCTCCCCGTACCCTCTCTGTCAGTCTGGGCCCTCCCTTCTGGCAGCTCTAGTGGGACAGCAGCAGCGTATGAGCAGCTACTCCTGTGACATACTCACGCTTGTGTACCTCCAATTTATTCTGTAAACATCGTTCTTTTCTTTTACCTCTAAGGACCTCTTAAGGACCCAACAGGTACATGGTCGGGTTAACTCTCTGGCAGGCAAACTCAGGGTGGTGTACTTTTGACGGGCTTCAACAGCGTAACCCAGGAAGAAAAGAACGGAAAGAGAAAGGAAGGAAAGGAAAGATGAAAAAGACCTGCAGACTGAAGCATAGTGCTCTGAACAGGGGCTGGCGTAACACTCGCTCGCTCCTCCACCCTTAGCCCTCGTCTTCCCATTACCTCTTTCCTTCCTGGAGCGATGCACGTCTAACCGAGAACAAGACGACTGGGGGGAGGGGGCTTACTCGTTTACAGGGATGCTATTTTCAGTTGGGGACAGCTCATTTCCCCGCTACTGAATTAATCAAATCCAAAGGACATCATCTTCAAACCCAACATACCCCTAAAGGAGAGCGTCTCATTGGGTATGCGCGGAGGAAACTTCACAACATCCTAAAAATAATGTGGCTCTGGAAGCGAGGTGCTCTCTCAGTCTGAAGGGAATCGTGAGTAACAAGCTTGCTCATGGGAATAGACAACGCGATTAGATGCAAAAACACGGCTTTCATAAACAACATTAGTCTTTGTTATAGTTCCCAAGCCCCACCCCCACCTACAAGCACGCCCCCTTCTTCAGAGTCAGAATGGAGACAAACCCCCAACCCCTTGGTCAATGAAATCGGTCACGTGCTGCCCTTGCACGGAAGGTGTCTGTGGCAGATTTACAGTGTGTGATGCCACACATGTGACATTTTCAGAGTGTCTGAGTGAGCAGTCACAAGAACTGCAGACCCCGTTGCTGGCATACGAACAAAGAGCTGTTCTGTACCTCACTTTTTCAGCTGGATAAAGGGTCCTGCGTTCATTTTTTAGTTTGATTTTACATAACGCACGCTTCTGATTTTCAGCGGCAAAAAGTGAATTATGCTAATTTAAACGATTCACAAACATTAAATGAAGTACTCGTGATGACATTAAAAAACTGTAAAAATGAGATTAATCAACGAGCCAGACAAACATGATATTAAATTTATTTTGAAATCATAAAGCCAATCTAACATCAATTTTATGTCACAGGGGCTTTGCTGACAGTATTTATTACATTTACAAATTTCTGTGCAGCACTAGAGCAGGGAGGGCTGAGACCGGGTTGCAGGCTGGATCTGGTTAACAAAGTAAGACTGAGTCCTGCCTGGCTGTGTGCAGCGGCCAGGAGACCCTTGGCTCTGCTACACACGGGGCTGACGCAACTTAGCGGAAAAGTGCAGGCAGCACAGACATCATCAATTATCACTCAAACAGAGCATTAAATAAACACAGGCCCAACCCCCTCCGTTTATTATCCGTTTTGAGAGGGAAACAAAAAGGTTTTCATTTTGTTCCTAATGTTTCTCAACTCCTGGAATGGGAAACGCAGCTGGTGACGGGGGTAGGTGTGGTTGAACCTCACCCCATCCTGACAACGCTTGCTAGAGGGGGCAGCGGTTGCCATGGATACAAAAAAATATAACAGAACCTGCGCTGCAATTTCAAAAGGTAATGAGAGCAGACAAATTTGCACTCAGTCACTCACTGTCAGCTCTGGTTACCAAAAAACCTGTCAGACTGTCAGTTTCCCTTCAGACTCCTCCCACTATGATAGAGATAAAACCGCTGCATTGAGCCAACGTTAGCAGACAGCACATTGTGTCCTGCGATGGACCCTAAGAATGTTCAATTACTGCCTGACAAAGGAACACCTGACTTCAGGTCAGGTTACCAGCAAATTTATCAATGAAGACACAGGGCTGTTAGTAATTAAAAGAATTAACGGTATCTACCCTAAGTCAACAGACGGGGAAAAAACGATTTAGGCTATGGGTTTCAAGCCTCCTATTTAAAAAAAAAGACGCACTGAGGTTTCCCCCACACATAAGGATGATAAACAATGACAACTGGATACACTGTCTTCGACATCAACAGACTTTACGTATTCTGCTATTTTCATTTACCTTCCTGTTTTTATACACCACAACATCTTCTCCTATTAGCATGTGTGCTACACTGAGAATGTCCGAGGCAGGGGAACTTTCATTGTACTGTGACGTGATGGCCACTGGCTGCGTGTGTGGTGCTAACTATCTTGTATTCAAAGTTATTTTATTTTATTTTTATTTTAAATGGGGGGAGGGGCATATTTAATTTAATTTTAATTTGATTTATTTTTTTTTTACTCTTATCCAGAGCCATGTACAAAAGTGCCGTAGTTAGGGGTCAATGTGCAATCTACCCAAATGATCACAATACTGTATTTAATGACCATGAGGGCCTGAGCCTGAAACTAACGTGCGAGTGATTCACCGTGATTAAGGATGTGTGCCATTCTTTGTGTACTATTCCTCACAATTGCCCGGAACACTTTTAGTACATTTCATATTAAAGATAATGGAGTGCGGTTTCCTCTCTGAACTATAAACGAGTTTCCGCTGCTGGGAGCCGATGACATGATCGTGATTGGACAAGACACAGCAAAACCAGATCAAAGCAATGTGGGGTGTTTTGCCCCCTGGCGAAGTGTAGCTCAGGCCCACACACCACCGCTGCTGCTGGGAGGATTCCACTGGAGAGCGGAGAGGAACTAGAGCAGTGGGTCCTTGCGGTGCCTTCTGTCCGACCTTGCCACGGTGACCGCGTCGCCGGGAAGGTCAGACAGATGCCCGTTTCCCTCCTTCTTTTCAGTCAGCATCCCGTACGCGGAGCCAAATAAACGTGGGTCCGAAATTTGAGCGGGTTGTAATTCAATAAATGCCGGTAATAACCGACAAATTGTTATTCTCTTTTGAGCTTTCTCCCAGATGAGCGGCTGAATTACTTCAATTAATCTACATTAATCATTAGCCCCTGCCCAATTTTCAATTTCAGTGGAATGTTTTAATAAGTCAACTAAAACCACAGTATTGCTACAAAATACTATCTGAATTACTCATTTTATATTAAGAAGAATTTATTTTTAAAGAGATACACATCGCACCATGTGAAATATAAATATCCTGAAATAAGTCTGTAATTGCTAAATGCTAAACCTATCAGAAACGTAAGAAAATCTCACTGAACTTCAGACTATATGCTTTGCTTTGCCATTCCTGCAGTGGAGATTAAAAACCCACTGAAACACGGTCAAGGGTATTTATAAACAGCGCTTACATGTAAACATTTCACGCTGACCTTCTTCATTTTATTAGTATTAGCATTTGCCTACTCCTTATAAGAGTTACTGGCAGCCTACCTAAATATGAACAAAAAGGCTGAGAAAAATGTCACTGTTGCTCATCAGCTTGATATTACCCTCAAAATGCGAGCTAAGTCTAACCTTTATTTCAGTTAAAACGGTTCAAGGAAAAAACGTTTTTCTCAAAGACATTGCATTAGTACATTGTACACTGTATTAGTGATTTACATTTTTGTTTCTCATATACAGTACTACAGTACAATATACACCTCCCAGTCCACCTTTTATGTTAACCAAGAGAGACGCCTGTGCTTCTTCACAATATGTAGTTAATTTATTAAATAAACAGACTTTTCCCCCCCCAGAACCAGGCCCATCCAACAGACTGACACCACCATACACCTGCTGTACACTCGGTAAAACACGTCTGCACTGACAGTCGTCCACCAGAGACAACAAGTAATCTCTCCCCTCCTCTGAGCCGGCTTTTTTTGTTGTCGCTGTGACTCGGTGAGAAACAGACAAGGGCTTAAAACCTTCAAGCACTCCATCTTTCCCCATCTCTTCCTCGCAACTTTACACCTGATTCCCACCGGCGGCTATTGATTCACGCGGTGCGATGTGTTAGCCTTGCCCATTTCAGCATACCGATATCCATGCTGCCTCTCCAGCCTGCTGCCATGTGTTAATACGGAAACACAACGAACAGGGCCAGACAAGGAAGCATCATTCTCCATACATTACATTAGAAAAACGGTTGGGGCACTACTGGGAAATTTGCCTTTGTTCTTGTACAAAATGGCGTGCTTGTATTAATTAGGCACCAATGCAAAGAGCAGATTTGACAGCAGCACATACAAGGGGGGGGGGGGGGCGACGGCAGTAACAGTTCTGCATGCTGCCTGTGTTGTCTTGCTCTCAGTCTGTTGGTTCAGAGCCCAAGCTGCATTGCTCCTAGGGGCGTCATGCTGTTTAAAGTCTGCTTGCACTGGAGTGTCATTCTTGCACTCAAACATCAGGCAATGGGACTACAAAGCCGGAGAGTGGCCTTTGAGGCAGCCGAGGAGACTGAAATGCCATCCTATCCCAATGGCGGAGAGAGATCTTTGATTAAAAAAAATAAATAAAACAACTCTTCCAGTTGTTTTTCAAAAGGACAATGCATGCAAAAAAAAAAAAAGCTATGGTCTGTAAACATGACAGAATTCCAACCAAATAAGCAAGTTACATGCTACACTCGCGTGCGTGCCTTTTGGGAAGGATAACATTTTTTCTAAAATCCAGATTGGAAATACCTTTTGAAAAGGGAGAGAGATGTGCATCAAACTAGGAATGCAGGGAAACTGCCAAGTTCACTGGCAGGAATAATAAACATTTAACAAAGCACCAGGAGACTAACATTGTTTGAGTACACTACAGGATCTGCTCCATGACCTGGCTAAGATTCTACCAAGTGGTTTACGCCGCTCAGTTACAACTGCAGACATCAAACGAATAACACAGTCAGCCCCCAGAGACTTTGTGGTACTCCATAATAACATTTACCACATATCATTTCCAACGTTTCAGAAACTACCCCAATGAAAGCAGCCTCCTGAAACAGCCTGCACCATCATCAGACCGCTCCAAACAGTAAAACAGAGTAAGCTCAATTACAGCCGTCCTTCATCTTGAATGATAATGATCTTTAAAGTAGAATGGCCGTTTGCAACTTTGCATGCCCCCTCACCTAAAGCAGACAGCTGTTTTAAATTCAGCACGCATTCAATGCTTTTTTAACACCTCGCCCCTGAAAATTTCAATATTTCCAGCTCTAAGGGCCTGGGAGTACAGGGGTTCCTGACTGGACGAGGAGGGAAGGAGAGCAGGTGTGTGTGTGTGTGTGTGTGTGTGGGGGGGGGGGGGGACCTGGGCCCATGGCTGCAGGTGTCAAACAGAGGGGAAGCTGTGCAGGGATGTGTGCACAGCATGCTGGGAATTCACTGAGGGTGTCTGATTCAGCCAGTGCAAACGGGATTCCCACAGCACATGCTTGCCTGATACATTACTGTTAGTGTGCTAATGTACGGGTCTGAAAGCTGTTATGTACTTCATTCGAAGAGCAAATAGGGCACGTACCATATGGTCAGAGTCAGAGGTATCAGTGTTAACATTAGCTTAAATATTTCTCCTCAGCATAGCTTCATGAAAACTGAAATGCAGCTCAGTTAAAAATAATACGCACCACGCTTTTACTCCCAGATTAGAAAGGTCAGGGTACAGGCTTGACTTGAAGGGAAATTCTGTATGCAACACCTCACAGAAACGGCTGGTCATATTAACAAAGGACTGTCTATTTGATGTGGCGGGGGGGTCTCGGATAGACTAGAGCAATAGGTGAGAGGGGACATGTAACGGGAAACGAAGCACTCTGTCTGAGCGGCAGGCTCGCTCAGCATGGGAGGGAAAAGGCAAGGCACAGGAGGAAGCCCTCTGTGTGCATGGGTACGAGCCACGCGGGTCAGAGGAGGTGCGTCCAGGACCCCCACTCTGCTACAGGACTGGCCGGAATTATTATGCACCGGGGGAAACGTGTCTGGGCCCAGTCTGAACACCACCCCTCTCCCGCCTGGTGACTCAGTCCGGCCACTGGGTTCAAGTCAGGACACGCTATCTAGCAGCTGGCGGCAGGACAGATTCAACAGGAGCTCTTACGCAATGGAAGAGACCACTGGCTGCTGAGGGGAGCGGGTCCGTGCCTTTGTGCGTCCTCCAGTCTGAGCACTCATCGGACAGATCAAGTGGACTACACCATTTCCTCCGTTTTGGCCCAGCCAGGGAGCGTCTGCTAAAAGGAGCTGTGGACTGAAAATGCTAAACAATCAGTCATGCGTTCAATGCAAATCCAATACAATGCGTAGCTGAAATGCAGACAGTCTGTAACAGCTTCAGTCTTACACACGGCACAAAACGTTTCTCACTTGGGTAGTATTTACCCACTGCTATCCTTTTCAGCCAAACACAAACATCATTTGTGATATACGTAATGGGGCAGTTGTGAACCAAAAGGGGTGGCAGAGTAGGGGCGACTCAAGCCCCCATCACTTGAACACTAGAACTGGCTGCCTTAACAAGTAGGCAAACTGTCATTGAAGATTAATGGTCCACCATAAATCCAAGTTAATAATAAATGGGATGTTTACTTGTTGGAAGAGGAGGCCATTGATAATGGTACTGAAAACCCCACCTTTAAATGCCAAAAAGATAAATTCTGGTTAAGTGGTGACCCACCTGCTTTCCAGTGTCTAGGTCCTTGTCATTATTTACAGAACAAGAGCATTATCCCTCCTAAAGGTGGGGAAGTTCATCTACACAGAAGTCATCACGTGCGAGGATACCCACTGACCAACTGGGAGCCCCTCTCCGGGGACACGCCCGTTTTGACGGAGGAGACCCAGGGACGTCGGCGAAGATCATCCTGAGCTTGCTCTTCACCCCATGAGCAGAAGAACAAACGGCTTGGGTGGAAAAATATGCAGTTCTGTTGCTGAAAACAAGGGTCTCATAACAACAGTGAGCCGTGAGTTTCGGCCTCAGCTGCTGATGCATGCAAAAAACGGGGGGGGGAGGGACCGCAGGAAAAGAGCAAAAAGGGAATCTCTTACTCTTGTGCTCTCCTAGAGGGCTGCATTAGCCCTCAGTGGGGATTTAACTAATGAGCCCAGCAAGTCTCCACTGGGGCTGTCCCAAGACAGCCTTTCCCCACCAATTGGTTCCAATGGGTTTAAGTAAGATAGCCGCTGAAGAGCTCCAATCTTTCCTGGAGATTATAAAGTAATAAGATAAGAAAATTTGGAGGAAAACCGGTTTGCATTATTTGCCAGGATTCGTGTTTGAATACGAACCAAAGAATAGTGCATCGCTTTATGAAGGAAAAACCGCAGAATAATAGGGTGCTGTGATCAAATATGAACAGTATTTCAAAGCTAAATTCTTAATAGATCACAATGCAAACTGATGAAGTCCCAAAGGATTCGATTTTCGCCTGACTGGATGGTCTCCAGCCATAAAGGGAAGTGTTCAGAGCAGCAGGCGCCAAACTGGAGGACGCTGTTGGTACTTCCTCCTTTTCCTTGGGCCGCTGGTGGTGTAAAAATCCCTGTTCTTCACACCTCCCAGTCCTTCATAATTACAGCACTCAGCTTAGCTCAGCGCGCTGCCCGTCACTGCAGGACCACCAGAGCACAAGCTCCATGGCACATGCAGGAATATAAATCCACTTTAGTCTTTTTTCTTTTACATCGTTAATGAATTTACTCATAAATTTACACGTTAAAAAAGACACAGAGAGACACAGAGACACAACAGAGACGCAAACAATTCATTTCCTACCTAGAAAAACCGAGAGAAAAACGGTAACTACGACTACATTTGTGGCTTTGCAAAAAATAAACCGCACATAAATCGTTACTAAAATAATTAAGCATTTGTCAAATCCGTTACACTTCAACTATTACTGTATGAGGCAGATTCTGAAAGCTCGAAATGCACGTTCACTGGGTACGATTAATAACGATGGCCAAGCTATCTTACAAAGCCGATTCAACTGCTGATGTGATTAGCTGTGGCAAGAGGGCAGTAGTCCACAAATAGAAGCCTCTATCCTCTTTTACCTGAAGCAATCTTTGTTTATGAGTGGGAAATGTGATTTCATTGAGTTACCAAGTTTCTTTTGTTTCTAGGAAAGAGATGAGACGGAATTACAGTGTAAATAATGTGAGCAGGGTGTGGTTCACCGAAAAGGCTTGTTCACAACTCTAGTGCCACCTACAGGAGCTTCAGACTCACTGTGCAGTTTGCACCCTCACTTTAGCCTTGGACGCTGTAGGGCAGGGGTTCCAATCCTGCGGCTGGAAAGAACCCTGAGCTCGCAGGGTTTCGTTTCCGGTCAGTTACTCTCACACCTGAATCAGCTAATTACTGCCCTAATTGAATTAATCTGGTCCTTTTTCTCATAGCACTGATGTAGATGGCAATTTAAAGAGAGATCGTCCTGGATGGGGGTTCTCCAGGAGCAACACTGGGAAACCCAGCTGATTTGATTTTGTTTTTGCTAATGTTCTGAAAAGCCTTCATTTGCGATGATTTCTTTTTTATATATATCGCCGCAGAGTAATCATCAATCTGAGACTATAAAAGTGTTCTGTTACAAACCCATCCACCTAGCAACTCTGTTTTCCTGACAACCATTCGAAAGCGGAACTGGAGAAAAGAATGTGTGGCCTTCCCCTCCTCGCATTTTGCAAGAACTTTTTCAAACTCGATCTTAGAATCCATAGAAAATTTAGAGCGACGCACGCGGCAACTGCGGGTGTATCTTCCTCGTTCGTCCTCTTAGCAACGGGAGGACTAGATTAGAGTAAGAACCTGAGAACCTGGCACTTCCATTGTTCCCCAAACCTGCAGGGATGTGCCGCTCGCTACACCTATGTATGTGTGGCAGCCGGTGGAACCCCCCTCAGAGTCCTACCTGATAGCATGGCTATTTCCTTAAATGACTGTTGCTCCGGGTGTCCCCTGAGCCAGCATTGTGCAGCACGCCCAGCGCGCCGGAGGGACAGACTAAAGCACACGCAGCTGCTGCTACTCTGCTCGTTCAGCTACCTCTTCACTTTTATTTATTTATATGGGGCTTTTGTTCTCCTCCTCGGACGGGAGCGAGGCGCGGTTCCGCTGCTCGGCCGCGGAGCGGGGGCGCCTCTCTGGCAGCGCCGGGGCAGAAGACGGAGGCGTCTCGAGTTGGAGATGACTGACCCTTGTTCCACACGTACGCGCGCTTATTCCTGAAAACCTGTTCTCCTGTCTCTAAGTACAAAATGTTACTGAACAAACCGTGCCCTCAACAGCTAATACTCAAAGGTCTATCTGGTGGTATAAATCATGAAGACAGCCGTCTCCTTTGAGATAATAAGGTGGTCATATACATCTTGCAGTAGGCACTTGGTTTCACCTGCTCTCCACGTTAAACCCCCCAACCCCCTCCGCCTTGACTCACATAAATTTTACCATGCAAAGTCAAATTTAACCCTTGCTTGATACAATTCTTCGATTTTACAGTGACTCTAATGTGGTCTGCTACCCTAGAACCCAAAGGTTTTCGTATGTATTTACTGCTGTATAAGTCTGTCTTTTTATGCATCTATCAACCAATACAAACAAAGAACAAAACTCCAGTCAAACCCCCAAAATATATCATCTAAAATGAATTAAAAAACAGAATCAAATAACACTAATCAGGTGTTTTATATATGTTTATATATCATTTAAAGTATATAACTTTGGTTTAAAGCCTAGATGAACAAAACAAATGTTAGGAGTGACATGATCATATTTCCAGCCTGGACAAAATAGTAAAAATGTATGCCATTACCGATTATTCCTATCTACAAAGCTCCAACAAAAAAAATCATTCTCATTGTGGAGGTGTACGGTAATTTTCTCTGTACACTCCACTTACTTTATATATATATATATATATATATATATATATATATATATGTATAGATAGATAGATAGATAGACTTCAGTAAAATATTCTGGAACTCAGCCTCCACGACACATCCTTACAAAGAATAATGTAGTTGGCATTTAAGCCTACCTTTTGCAATGACCGTGCATATGGAAAAATCTGCCTGTGTTCCACTAAAACAAGAAGAACCAAACCAAGCACAGATTTAAGTAGGCATTCATTTCCCTGGTTTGCATTTTCTATTCCAGACACAAGAAACAATGGTATATCTACACGGCATGCAGTTCAGTGTGACAGCACTGTGTACAACAATGCAACTGATTCAGCCACGTGCAGCAGTAGCACAGGAGTAAAGACATCCACTCCTAGCTGCCTCTCACCCGAACCAGTTTAAACTCCACTCCACTCCTCACACTATTGTTCCTGATGGTCCAGCGAGCGTGGACAGGATTAAGCCCAGGCTTACGCCACTTTGCATATCCTTAATTCCTATTCGAGGCTATAACTTAAACCATTATGCACCGCATAAGGGCGCCTTAAATGAATACGCCTGTGTTATCGAGGAGGCAACCAGCATAAACCCTTAGCTTTATCAATAAATTAATTTGGTGTCGTTTGAGTGGTCAGGAGGGAGTCGGACCGGGAGCCGTCACACGTCAGAGACGGCAAGCGGCCTCGACGTTGCTCGCCCAGTGAAGACAGGCTGAGGGACACGGGCAGATTTTTTCCCCCCTTCCGTTTGTTTGCCCGTGTCTTTGTTTTTTACCTCTTACTTAACAAGGGAAATGTCAACAGAGAAAGCAGGGCTGCGACTCAGATGTGCGGCTCATAAAGGCGCGTTGTGACTAACCAATTAACCTTTTTTTTCCCCCGCGCATCTCGTGTCTGATGCCAAAAGACGGCGAGAGGCTGTGATGTGACATTTGTGTAGGAGAAGACATCAAAGGGAGGCCTACGAGAGGCTGCTCTACCTTTGAGCGTGGAGGATCTCCGCCAGAGTCTGCCAGCTCTCTTTGGGCAAGAGCACAGCCGGATCAGAGCGTGCCCACCGTTCCAGGCTCGCTCTTCGGGCCTAATCTGCACTTTCAAAGGGCTTCACACTCTGCTGTTGTCTGCATCCACAAAGGGAGCACGCATATTATGGATGGTAACGGGAGGCTGCGTGCTCCATTCAGGAGAGCCAGCACAGACCTGCGTGAAGCAACCCAAAGCAGGCCCCTATTGCACGCTGTGCATTAAATGAATTTAATATGAAGCGTTGTATTAACAAAGGGACCTCTCTCCTAATTTGAAATGCACGTGTCATGACAGACAGGCCAATGGTTGTATTTGCAAGGAATGATTTTACAGCGGGAGGGAGGGAATCCCAAAATTCTCTTTCGCCCTGCTGCAGCTTCCCTAACCCCATTCACATGGCTTCATTCAATTAACGCTTTCCACACAAAATATTAATTACATTCATTATAGTTCACACTTTCCCAGTTAATTGTTCAGCGGTGGATTTCAGATTTCACAGGGCCCCAGCTGAAATCTGGGAGATGAGCATTGCGGAATCCGAGTGTAAAGCCCAGCTGGGCCCCACCCCCACCACTGAGGTGCAGACGCGCGCCGGGCCAGTTCCTGGAGTCGGCACTGTGTCATCTGGCCTGCCCCTCTCCCTTTGAAAATCAGTCTCACATTCAGCGTGTCATACTGAGTGATTTCACGTCTAGTTGTGTCGGAAAGAAACAAACAAACAAAAAAGCCCGGCAGTACATGTTTCATCATTCCGAGAGGGGCGGTGCCTCAGCAGTTGAACAAATGAACATCCCGATTTGATAGATGATTTATTAGATAATAACAGATTATTATACCGAAAAAGCAGGTTATCTTACCTGCTCAGCATCCACAAATCAAATTACGACAAAAACCTTTTATTTTTTTAATCTAACACAGTAGAAAACGGTGTGTGCGAAACGGTTTATTAATACGAACAATTACTAGCTTAAGCGTAAGGGAGAAAAAACAAACACACACACGCTCTCTCGAAATTTGCTCGCTCGTGAATCTCGTCTGCCTCGCATCTGTGTAAAATAAATGTGCGACGGAGTCCCGGGTTTTCAATAAAAGGATAATATTCAGCTCTATCCCTCCAATTAAACAGATAATTATGCAAATGTAGCATTTACTGAGTCAGCGAGTGGGCAAACGCCTGTGCTTCCTACAGGGCGAGGATGACTGGGGCGTTCAGGCATGGGAGGCCCCGATACACCTCCGTGTCTGCAGCAGAGCCGGCCCACTTTAATTATCGAAAACAAATCGTTTTGGGTGGAGAATGTCAATAGCCCCTGCCGACGAAGACGGCCTTAATTGCCTTTGAATGTCACCAAAAAGGAACGCTCCCTCCGTGGTGCGTATTTTTGGACACGGGAGACATGGAGAATCCAGCTCGTGATGTTTGACCGTGCATGACAAAAAAATGTTTTAAACGGGACGCTTTCGCTTAAAGTAATGCCCGCAGTTTTAATCTATTTATATACATCAACTTTACTAAAACCGTTGGCGTCTTCTCTGCTTAGCTACTAAAACTGATAGCAGTTTATGTATTAATGCTTTAATGACTTGAGCGACCTAATTACAGTTAAACAGAAAAGTTACAAAAAAAAACACCTATTAAGCATTTCTGAAGTCCGTTCTAGCCTAAATAACTAAAAGGAGAAGAAAAAAACCTGCAAGCCGTTTGTATGCAAAACACAACAACATGCTAATGACTTCAAAGAAGACGAGAGTAGACAGGATTTCAATAAAGGGGTTGTTGATATTCAGAACAGTCAGATGTTTGAGGGTTCTAATCTGTTCTGCCTCTCCCCTGCAGAGGCAGAACGAAAGCTACCCATTGAAAAGTTCACAACTTGCACCCCATATCAATGAGAGGGTGCACTGCGGACATTCACTTGCGGCAGTACTGGAGACAGGAAGGGTTGTGCAGGCTCTGTGGGCAAACATCAGAGTGCCCTATTGAAACATTCATAAGGCTGGCGGCTTGGAAACAGGGCAGCTCCTCTAATCTACTTGGCCGCTGTTTGTTTGAAGGCTGCTGCACTGGACGCGTAACGTGGACTGACCCTAGGACCGTAAGCTGCGGCGTGACCCGGCGTCGCATCGCGGGTTAAAATTCTGGCAAGGGCTAACTCCGGCATGGCACAGGTCTGCGAGGGTCTTCTGCTTTAAGGTTGGGAGGAGGGATCCAAACCCGAGTGTGCCCGGTCCGTTTTCAGCTATGGTTGGACCTCTTGAATGGTAAGCAGCTGGTTTGTCAGGGGTTGGCTCCCTGTGGCATGTGGCTGCAGTTCCTCTGTGACTAGCTGGCAGTGCCTATGGAATATCGGAGGTGACATATTTGGACTTCAAACTAGCTGCGGCATTTTTTTCAATTGCATTTCCCAAAGTGAAACACAATTTAAAAATGTTCAAACGGTGCGTGGGGGAGAACACTGAGTAAAACTAAGATTTGACATAACTATATTCGCTGCATAGTGGCTCTACCTATATATCAAGCAAAGCTTTTATGAATTACTAGTCATAGACCAGTGTATCTCAACCCTGACTGACCAGTTTTTTTGCAGACTTCGTTCCTCAACCAGCCCCTCATCCATGTGGCCTCTGACAGCACAAGTCCACTTGTCCCGGGCACCTCGGTGCAGCTGATGGGCCACCCAATGCAGTCAGGCAAACACACTCAACCACAGAAAGCTTACATCATCCAGTTTCACTTTGGGCTCCCCATTTTAAGAGGCTAATCTACCGTAACGTCTGACTATGTTTCTGACAGCGCTTGCCAACTTAATCACTATGTGTATAAAATGCACACTTAACTCGAGTTCTGATCATATTTCCCCAGATATGTTCAGTACTGGATGGTTATACTTCTGCTTGAATTGCATTTTTTTTTGCCTCTTATGTTTGGTAGAAGCCGTTTTGGACATCGGGATCTGCTTAATAAATCAATAAATTACAAATAATAAATAGAAAATGTCTCCTCTAGGAACTGCTGTTATTCCTGTCACACTTACGGCATCGTTCAAAGCACGTCTATTGCTTCACGTCTGCTGCACCTTGTCTCTAGTCGATTATCACCAATTCGCTCAGGCATCAGTCATATTTCTGCGGTCGTTGTAAAGAAAGCTGCTATTTCCTTATTGTTTCCACACAGAGTCCTCTCTACACCTCTGTTTAGTTTCCGAAACCTTCCACAATTCCACAATGCTCGGTGTTACACTTAAACCCTCACAGAAAAGTTGCTGTTTTGGGGCTCTATTTTCGTGATGACTCCAGCGTTAATGCACGAGGATGCCAGGGGTTTTGCTACATTAGTCCAAAGGTACTGCATGTTGCGGCTCGGTCCAAACTGGTAAACAGCCTACTGTCTACAGTCAACCAGTTTGCCCTCTGTGGGGAGGGGGGAAGCAGGGTTAGCATGACATCAAAAACTGGTCGCTCTTTACTGTTTTCATGTCAGTGTATGTGACTACGGCAACTGAAATGAGTCCTCTGCCGTTTATCTGGCCGCAAACGCATTGCTTCTTAAAAGGGGGTCTGATTGGTTATTGTGTAATCACGCCGTTACCACACCTATCTGTATATTGCTAATTGAAACCAACCCCTCTGGTAATTGCGCCGTCTTTTGCACGACCGTAACTTGGCCTCAAATTTGCAAGAAACGGATTGGACACGCCTCCACCTGCCCAGCACTTTGATTGGTGCCAGCGTTTTGTTTGCCGTTGTGATCATCAAAATAGAGCCCTTAGTCCTATTTTGTTATTTATGAAGGGAGCTCGTGACTGAATGGGATGTGCAGAGTGTGTATCAATGTGCGAACGAGTGAGCGAGTGGGATCTGGGATGCGGATGTGTGTGCGTTTTTTGATGTCTCTGCTCCGCCGCACTCAGTCGATTCTCCCGTCTGGATCACATCCCCCGATCAAGGAAGTCGGCCAACGAAGGTGAGGTGAAACGTGGCCCGAGTCGTTAAAATGACTTTGAACTCCTGCTCTTTTTCCTTCAACATCACAGCGCTCCCCCGCGTCAAGTGGGGGCCCTTTTAAACCCATAATGCACTCTAATGTACTTGTACGGCTACTGGAGGCAATTTATGACACCAATTACACAGTATTTTAAAGTCTCTAATTGAAGCCCTTTAGCGCAAATATGTTATACTGCGGCTTTTGATACCCAAATGAAGAAACATGTAAAAAAAACTCTGTGTTGCACACTCATAAAGGGATTGCTGGTGTTAATAGAAGCATTGGAGGCTCAGGTTTTGGAATTCGTACCTCAAAATCACAACCTCCTGGAGAGATAATCTTCATTTAATTGTCGCAGTCACTGATTACAATGTTAGTGACATGGTGTAAATGTAAGCCCAACATCATGATGTTGGACCAACAATCCAGAGTTTTATTTAAGGCTTCGAAATAACGGCAAATTATACAATGAAAATATACGGGATGGGGGGGTATCAGAATCAAAGAGGTTTCTCAGTTTTGACATCTGTGATTGTAATTGTGTATTACAGAATTGGCTGGGGGCTGAGGGGGTGGCGGTGTAATGGGGGGGTCTGCCTGGGGTGTTGAGTTTTGGATTTGTTTTCTGGCAATTATTAGCATTTTAAACCAGTTTCACTATTTGAAATTCAGTTTAGTAAACCATTTAGTGGATCCTGACTTTCACAACTTGCGAATCTCTCTTTCCAGAGTAGGTCACACACTGATTTACGCAGCTTGGGAAGAAAAGTGCCATAGGACTCTCATTAGGGCACCCAGCGCTCGGCGACATAAATTATGCAATGTTTCAAACACTGGCCAAAGCCTTTCCATTAAAAAGCATATTTGATCTTTTTTGACGTTTTATTTATAAAGTAGTCAGATGCCCCACCCATTTCAACATTTATTTTGTGCAATCCAGCTAACCTCCCCAAATGCAAACACAGGGTCCTGCGATGGAGTCATTGCTATTTGAAGGTTATAAATACGAAAGCTTTTGAAGATGTACCCAAAGGACTATTATGGCTCTAACATTTGCAACTGATTTTTTCAGCTAATGGGGACCCTACCCTGGTCTTTGGCATCATAAACATTTTTCATTGAATATTCCACAGCCTGCTGGCAATACATTTATTAGACATCTTTCATCTATATATAATATAATGAGAAAACTGCTAGACTTAAGTTTGAATTTCCCCAAAATTTTGACCTGTATGAGCTCTGGTTCTTAATATCTTGGCACACACGTGATTAAGGTATGAATTACATTACATTTCCTGTAACATACATCTTACGTTGAAGTAAATTGTGTACTACCAAAAACTGGCTTATCATCCTTCCAAAATTGTGGATCGGTGTTAGAAAGAACAGACCTCATTTCACTGATTTCACTGTCCATGCCCACAACTTTAGAGTCCAGTACAGTTTCTAAACGTCAAAACAACACATTACCAATAGCTTTTTATACTGAAAAGGGATTGCCAGTCATTGAGATCGGTACTTAAACCATCGGGAATGAAAAAACAGCTAAACGTAGCAGAGTTGTTCAGGGATCTAGTTTCTCCTATGCAGAAAGAGAAGTTAGGTCCTGCTGCTGTTAAATCGTTAGGCGTGAACTACAGTACTGTACAATTGTAGTAGCCTGTATATGCTGGAATATTAAGAGCCCGCAGGATGCACAACACTATAGTTTAAGAGACAGATAAAGATTAACGTAAAAGGAAGACACGACTGCGGCCTGGCTATCTATTGTAATGACATCTGTAGCCATGTTTCTCCACTGTCACTGACGTCTGGCATTGGTACAGTCTTAAAGGTGAACTTTATTACTACTTATCTGATAAGATACAGTATATTTAATCATCATTTTTCTCATGCAGCCTCAATATTATTCTCTTGACCTCTTGTCCACTTTTAATATTTGCAAAAGCTTACATATCTCGTTAAATGTTTTCTACCATTTATTTTTTAACTTTCAACCCTATTTACATGAATACTCAACTCTGCAAGAGAATCCTCAAAAAGCAATACGACTAAAACTTGTATGAAATGGATCAGCTGGTAGCTTTGCGGTGCGGTCAGAGCCGGGGCTCTGATGGCATTATTGAGAGCTAAGTTATAGCCTGTCTAAGGCACTGATAGACTGGCAATTAGGAGGCAGCAAAGGAAATGATTTAGTCTGAGCGGAGAGACAAGGACACAAACCATTAGTAACGGCAGATGCAGCATCAGCAGCAGCAGTGACCAGGCAGCACCTCTCCAGTCACTCAGCGACTCTGTCAGAGTACCCAGCCTGCCGCTGCCCAGGCCAACCGCTGGCCAGGGCACGGAAACCCCATAACATCCCACGCGGAGCGTCCCAGATGAGAGGACCCACTTAAACACATAAAGTGGAAATAAACACACAAACAAGCAAACTAAATAAGCCACCACTCCACACAACCACAGGTCTCACGGCTGCAGCAGAGATTCATGTTGGCTGACTACATAACGGAGCTGATGAACCCAATAAATCTCAAGCAGATCAAATCTGGAGTAGCGGTCTATTGACTTCCCTGTCAGAACCACAGGTTCTTCTTGACTGAATAAGACCTATTTGGGATTGTTTAAAAACACAAGCAGAGATACTCCAATCTAAAGCTTATGGATCTTTTTCTTCGCATTTTCGCTTCACATCAGTTTGATATATATGTCACAGTAAAAAAAAGGTATGTGTCTATCACAGTACAAAACTACTATTTGTCTGATACTCTGGATAGAAATAAAGGTTTTCTTACTAGGTACTGAAGAAGATCAAATACCCAAATCGTTCACAAAAAGCCTTCGTTGTTTTATTCACTGATTTATTTCCTAGATTAATTACGGCGTGTTGTGGGTGTTTTCAATGAGATAAAAAGAACACGAAAATGGGACAAACTGACACAGAAGCATTCGTGTGGAACAACGGATGAAATCAAAGGGGCAGATTGTCAAGAATGAGGGAAGGTGAAGTGGGCAGGGGAAAGAGTGAGACCAAGCGAGGGGCTACCCAGCTCTGGTAAAAGCCCTTAATCTGCCACCAATGTATAAGTGGCCCGGGACGCGAGAGACAGTCGCAGGCGGCTAATACACAATCAATTCTGCTTCACCACAACCCATTCTGAACGGAACAAAAGCAAAGGGAAAAGATGTCGAGCTGGAGGGCACCATAGCCTACTTGTGACATGGGCAATACTGCCCTCCAGTAATTCCACTTTAATTTCACATCTAATATCAAGAAAAATGGTTCCCTTAAGAAGGATACGTTTCACATTGACCAGTGCTAAAAATACTGAGTGTAAGATGTTCGGAGACCGAGGTTTGTTCTCCCAAGTCATTAGCTGAGATACCAATTACTGACTTCCATTCCCTTAACTGCGGTGGTTTGCAGCGAGGACGCCCTGGTCATTCCTGCCTTGAAAGTCATTCTAAGGAGCTTGAGCGCCCCACCATAGAGAGTCACGGACAGTCAGGGGCAGAGCCACGGGCATTCTTCGTCCCTGACATTAGCCACTGTTTGATTGACTCAAACAATTTGACTCTAAGAAATAAAACCATGTGAACCAAAATTCTCCCTGGTGTCTAAGGATACCAGACACCCAATCCTCAGGTTTATAAACAAATTAGAGTTTTAAAAAACCCAGCAAAGATTAAAATAGGCCTAATTTAATAAATAACTATTTACCCTGATAAAAAAACTAAACAATGGATTTTGTGCTGTACTTAAGGCACCATTTATAAATGTATTCACATTGACGAGCATGTTCAGAGATTCCGCCCCATACTCTGTTGACTCAAGAAGCACAATAATTCCCTCCCAGTTGACTGGATGGATTATCTTGGCTCAGTAGACCAAACAGTTATCATTTCTAATCGTATCATTCCCCAGTGCAGTCCACATTGAATACATTAAGCTTTTATTAAGCAACATTTGCTTAAAAATCTCAGATAAATAACACTAATGCAACTTTCCAATAGTCGTTAGACTAAACGAACGGGGTAACTTAGACCAAACCGTCATGTAACCGCCATTTCTTTCAAATGCGTTGCTGTAAGAATGATGTATGTGAGATCTGTATTTTATTATAGGCTGTGTCAGCTCAACATAACTTCTAATTTCCGTGAGAAATTATCCGTCACAAGTAATGACATACTCATGTTCTATTATTTATTAATTTGAGAGCACACCTGGGGGTCTCTTGTAAGAACTTTTTTTCCGAAGGGTCAATCAACTTAATGTATGAAGGCTTCGCATCACCTATAACAACGTCCTTGGAAGTCTAATAAGCTGTTTCATCGGAAACGGAAAATCTAAACCTAAACGGATAAATTCCATGCAGGATAGGTATTGATTTTTAAGCAAATAAGCCCATACTAAAAATGACAAATGTACCATGACAAGAGCTGCACCAATATCTTTGGTTATTGTCTCTGCAGAAAAAAGAGGAGTAAATATTTTGGCATGGATTGTGGTTTACTCTAATGCCTTAGGAGGTTGACATTGTAAACTACATAAAACATCCCAATCAAATGGCAAAGAAGCCATTATAATATAATGAGAGAAACGTTCCCCGTGATACCTGGATGCAAGTAAATGGTTTACTTCTTTTCTTAGCAATTACTGTTGTTAAACAAAATAAAAATACATCTTTAGAAGTGCTTTGCAAAAACACATTTCGACAGATAGTGCCTTTGGATATAGGTCCATTTTCAAGCAGAGCGCAACCCTTAAGGCAGCTGTTTTTTCGCAGTAGGGCAGAGTTCCAGCCTGTCACCCTTCACAGATCGCTGCAATGGCGGACGACTGGGCACAAAGCGCAGGTAACATTTTATTCTTTGGATCTCCATCTGCCACAACTCTAACCAAGGCCACTTCTTATTTTAGACCATCTATTCACATCTCCGTCCGCAAAGGCCTCTCTCCCCTTAGCCTTCCCACCTGCTGTCTAAACATACCTTAACTTCTGCCCTCGTGGCTAATCACTTTCACACTCTAAAAATAATAAAAGCATCTCTGTCCTCCTTAAGAGACTAACTTTGCCGGGACGAGGATGGCCAGTTCTGCCTAATGGGTGAGATAAATTTGGTTCTCTCTAACCTCAACAGAAACGTCTGTTCGCAAAGACCATATATGAATGTGCTGTGAATAGTTATATGAACAATATAATAATTTTAAACAGCCCATTTCTTCAGATTTTTACATTTTTCACCATTACATTTATCATCCACCTTTAAAAAAAGGTGGATGATGATAACCTGATATGTAAATACTGACAGGCAGGTAGAACAACGCAGATGATGGCATCAAGGACGGACAGTTCCAAATCCCAATCAAAGGTTTTTCACAGTATGCGCCATTCAACCCAATTCTCAACAGCCAATACTGTTTAGTCAATGATTTAACATAAACTGTTTTCATTTTAATTAGAATAAACGTTCTTACAGAACCTGCTGCATGTTAACAGGATCCTATCACAAACAGTACTCCCTGATAACCTCCCATTTATCTGCTATATCTTCTGTTCAGTCTCTAAGACATTAATAAACAAGATTCTGCCACAACTCTCTTATGGGGAAAAGTGAAGTTCCACAAAAAAGTTTTTTTGGGGTCTGCATATATATATATATATATGTATACACACCGATCAGCCATAACATTATGACCACTGACAGGTGAAGTGAATAACACTGATAATCTCGTTATCATGGCTCAGTGGGTGGGATATATTAGGCAGCAAGTGAACATTTTGTCCTCAAAGTTGATGTGTTAGAAGCAGGAAAAATGGG